>APFE031301297.1:0-42496 GCA_000404065.3 Pinus taeda
AACTCCTAATTTCAAGGGCTAAATTTACCATTTTTACCCTCTCGCTTAAAATAAGGTGGGCTATTTGAGGTGATTTGTGAAAGTGTACTATGATACAAAATATTCGCCCACTAAAAATTTAAAACCCCTTAATTTCACCAAAGGGTGAACATTCGCCCCTAAAATTATCCTTGTGCTTTTTGTATAAATCTCTGTCCATATACTACTGCATTCTTTGTAATTGTTGGTTTTGCAGGGCAAAGGAGCGAAAGGGACGTGAAGAAGGGTTTGGAACCTTGAGGAACTACCCGAACGTAGGACCTGAGGTACGCCCTTCTTACTTTAGAATTAGCTTTTGCTAGCATAATGGCTGTGTGTGTGCATGTTTCTTTGTTTAGACAACTTTCAGTTTGCTAGGGTTCCACCCAAAAGCCCTAGGGGATAAAATCCCTCAACACTCTTGCAACCATTCTTCCAGTACCTGCAACTGTACCTTTATTTCTGCAATCTCTCTTTCTCGAACTCCTGCAGTCATCTCATCTCTGTGGCATTTCTCTGAACCTCTTCCTCGTCTAGAAAAACTCCTTCTGCCTCTGGCAGATTGCTTCCTCATGATTTTCTCACTCACCATGAGTTGTACTAGCCTCTGCAACAACAATCTCTCTTGCTGCCACTTACCTCACCAATCTCTCCTCCGGATCTGGTCTTTTGGTAAGCACTGGTTCACTGCCTCTGGAACCTCTTGAGCACTCCTCTGCTCTCTCTAGGCTATCTCTTCAACTCACCTCACACTGTAATTTTCCTCTCTATCCAGCCTTCAACTAAATGCCAGGTTCACTGCCACTATTTTCTCTGCAACCATAAATTTCAATAATAAATTTCAACTCAAAAAATCATCTCACCTTTAAGATCCTGCATGAACTTGTCCTCTATTTACTTCTGCCATCCTATTCACTGCAATTATGTATGTTGCATATTAAATCATTCATCACACATTAAAAATACACTTCAGTTCTTAACTATACTCATTCAAAAAACAAACTTCTTCAACAAAGCCTGGCTTGCAATACCCAGGATCTTCTAATTTCTCTCGTGGAAACTTGATTAGTTCACAATGATCATAGGACCATTAAATATCATACGAAAGCTTTCTTTTAATTTAAAGGGTCAAATGACTCAGATCTAGGCTCTTGCATTGTAATGGCTAGATAATATTTAAAGATTGAAACAACAGAGGACAGATCGCCGCCACAGGCTATGTAATAGCATGAATTTTGGCCTACGAATTCCTTGCAATGCTTGATGTACAGTGTCAGTAGGCATTCTCTAGTAAGGCTCTCAGTACATCAACCTAGAGCCCATCTCCAAGGCCAACGACTCTCAGCACATCACCACACGATTAAATACATAACCATTTAGCAAACGATTAAATTTAAAGTGGAACTTTCCTTACAGATGACGACACAGCTGTTGAGCTATCGAATCTTCAAACTCTGCAATTTCAGCCTTCGGGCGATCGAAGGAGACTTCCATATCGACCTGTGTAGCGTTAACTCCTGCAATTTCTACAACGGACCCGCTGCGGAGAAAATTCCTTGAATCTTCAAAATTTAGAAATGGAAGATGCTGCATAAACCAAAATTTTCTTTGGAACGCTAATCGTTTTCCCGCCTTGGACGGTCATAAAACCCTTGCCTTCTGGATTTCCTCCGTCCCCTAGAGTGATATGCACAGATCGACCTGAGTTGGCTAGGTTCTTAAATACTCCCGGAAATCATTCATGAACGTAGCCAGGAAAAAGTATGTCGATTTTTTGTCTCATGAAGCACTTGTTCCAACTACTACGATGTCGCCTCCAGCTACCACAGTCACAAACATACGCATACACACGGAATACACACGCAGTGGTTACGCGTCATAGTTCTCTTTCGCCCATATTCAACACTTGCGCATCACCGCCTCATAAATCTAAACAACAGGTCTTTTATTGCAAAGTCATTCTACGACCCTGCCACATAATACAAAAAACATCGTTCCTTAGAGAATTAAGAAACTAAACCCCTACCGTCGCCCTTCTCTGCTTCGTCATCATGGCATTGTTTTTCCAATGCATGGAGGCTTCACGAAACATCAAAATCACCATTCCCTGATTCAATACACAGCCCATTAAATATTGAATTCATGATACAATTTAACAGAAAAGCCGATCATTTATTAGAATGCCGAGAGGAAGTTTTTTTCATGATACTTCTGGCACGCTCCTCTCTCCCTACTGAGAGCTTAAGCTGCCTCTTTATTTATGTATAATAATGGATAGGTCTTCCCAGACCTTATCTCTTACAAAAAGTATGCTTTTTCCTTTTTACATAATGATTTAAAGTGTGAAGCTTTATTCTCCACTCTTATCCTAATTTTAACTGAAAAAACATAGAAATTCTATCCCATATTTTCTTTCCTAAACTATTCTCTCATATCCTTTTATTTAGAAAAAGAATATTTACATAAACTTTGCTTCCTATTTTATTAAAAATAACAAAATACTAAAATTTATCACACCCGCCTTTTTATTCCATATTTACAAATGAGGATGGTCTTGATGCTCCTGCATCATAATTGAGGGTTGAGATACAAAATTTTTAAGCCTAGATGATTACTAGACTAAGTTAAATATTGGGTTTGCTAGGAAGAGAGGAAGACCTTACATTCTTTTATCAATGTGCTATATTTGAGCAGAGCATCTAGAGAGTAGGATTTGAGAGCATAAAGAAGGAAGTATAAGACTTTGTAGTAGTCATTCAATCCATAGTATCACTAGAAACTCCATAGCGAGTTCTCTTTCCTTGTATTTTCATTTTGATAAATAAATAAAAGAGAGTAGAGTATAGGCGTCACCCGCTAGTTGGGTTTTGTCACGGAGGCTTCACTGGGGGAGCAATACCATACCAGATGTGTTCATATTGAGTATATATTGAGGAAAAAGTGACTGAATATATTGAGCATATATGAGGGGGTAAAGGGTTCTTATATGGGCAGGTATAAAAAATGGAGCTCAAAGTTAATGAAAAACTATAAGCGGGTATGAAAAATGTTAATGAAAAAATGGACACCTACAATATCTAGTGAAAGTAGGGATTTTTTAAAATGGGAAGGTGTATTAAGTTTGTATTGGTAGGGGGTTAAATAATGTTATTTTAGAGGTATTTTCCTTTCATAGTCAAATTAGGGGTATTATTTAGTATGCCACAAATGAACGTGATATGTGAGAGGTTAATTGAGTGAAGCCCTCGTGGGTTTTCTCTTACATTATATTTCTATGGAAACATCTTGTGTTCATTTTTTGGATGGTGTGTTCGTTTGCTTATCCTCTCATTTTCATATTTCAATTATTTTCATAAATTTCAGTTATTTTAAATTTAGAATATTGATAGACCATTTTTGAAAATTCATAATAAGAGGATTTGAACATTAGCTACACATCTTAAATTTTTAATTCATCTTCCACAAACCATCACTTCAATTGCAATTTTATTGAAACAAGTAAATTGAAATATAATTTTTTAGGGTAAGTGGTTAATTAGGTTAACTCAACCTACTTAGGTAGTTTCAAACTTAAGGTGGGTTTTAGCCAATGAATTACAAAGAACATATGTGATCGCCATTTTATGTATCATATTCATTTTTGTTGAAGTAGTCGTTTGGCTTATGCTAATTAGTAAGATGATGGATTTCCCATGAGTAAGTTTATTAATTGAGCCTACCTTCATTCTTGAACATTTATATGTGACTGTTACCAAATTACATTCGTGGCAACTGATGACACCATATAGTATAGAAAACTTGAGATGTTTAATTCACCCTATAAAAAAGATCCTCTATTATCATTATTTATTTTTCATTAACGAACATTTATCGGCTCTTTATAATCACACACTAAATTGAAATTAAAATTTAAACAAAATATATAAATAATATTGGACAATAACACTTTAAAAATCAATCCATAAATGATAAGAGCCCAAGATTATAGAAAAAAACGTAAAAAACGTTGTTTTTAGTAATTTCATTAGTATGCATCGCATTAAAACTCATAATCATGTTTAATTATATAATGATTAGTTTAAAATTAATTATTATAATAATTGTATATCGCAAATAATTTTCTACTAGCTTATTAAAAAAAATAAAATAACTTACTTTAAAAATTGGCATATACAAGTGAGAATGCATCGTGATACACAGGAAAAAAAAAGTGAATTTCTCCCATGTGTTTCCAGCACACGCGTTGCGGAAAAGCTTGAATTCTTTTGTTCATGACTCACATTTTCAAAAGTCTTACTTTTCTTCTCGAATTAATTTTGTGGAACGATTGGTTCATTGCACTTCATTTTTTGGAGTGACGATGGGGAAACTACACCGGGAAAATGGGGACCACGGTCATGGTGGGGTCTTGTTTACTGCGAGTTTGGGAAAACTGCAGCACACTTACAAAATTCACGGAGCGAATCGAGTATTGAATCACAGTGACGAAAATAATAATATTATTATTATTATAATTTTTAGTTAATTTAATTTTTTTTATTTATATAAATATATGTAATTTTAATTGATTTTTACCATATTTTTTAATTAATTTTAATCAAATTTTTATAAAGATTTTTAAAAACTTGAGTTTAAATTGTCTAATTTCCATAATCCTAGTGTCCCAAGTTTTTCACTGAACTGAATTTATTTACGCATTCAAAAATATATTTCAAATAGCAAAAAATCTTAGATTTTAATGAGTTCACATGAAAAAACCTTTTTCATCTATAAATTAGAATAATCTTATAACATATACTAGATTTAAAGAAAACACAAAAATTGAGCTTAAATAAAAGAATAACATTATATAAAAATAGTTTGAAGTAAAAAAACAACATATATAAAAAGAAATCAATAACAAAATATATAGTATATATAATATCCTTCTTCCAAACCATATAATATTTTATTATTCCAAAGAATATAATATTTTATTTTTCATTGAATTCCAATAGTTTTAAAAAGTATGTTATAATATTTCATTTCTCAATGGATTCCAAAAGTCTTAGGAAATATGTTGTATTTAACAATACAATATATTATTTCATTTTGGATTCCAGTCTTCATAATACTAATTATTTAAATAATATAAGTTTTCATTTCTTCATGATTCCAAAGTTTTTAGAAAATTATTTTTGGTATTTAAGAGAATCATTATAACTATATATAATATCCTTATTCTAAAGGATATAATATTTCATTGAATTCCAAAAGTTTTATGAAAATATGTTGTATGTAACACTATAATATTCCATTTCTCATTGCATTCCAATAGTCTTCAGAAAATATGTTATATGGAACAATATAATATTTCATATCTTATTGGATTCCAAAAATCTTCATAAAGTATGATGTTGCTAACAATATAATATTTCATTTCTCATTGAATTCCAAAAGCTTTATGAAAATATGTCATATATAATACTATAATATTTCATTTCTCATTGCATTCCAAAAGTCTTTAGAAAATATGTTATATGGAACAATATAATATATTTCTCATTGAATTCCAAAAGTTTTCTGAAAATATGTTGTATGTAACACTATAATATTTCATTTATCATTGCATTCCAGAAGTCTTCAGAAAATATGTTATATGCAACAATATAATATTTCATATCTTATTGGATTCCAAAAATCTTCATAAAATATGATGTTACTAACAATATAATATTTCATTTCTCATTGAATTCCAATTTTTTTTAGAAATATGATATATCTAAGAATATAATATTTTATTTCTCAATAAATTCCAAAAATATTCAGAAAATATATTGTATTTTAGTGAATCATTATAGTATTCAATCACAAAAATATTATAAACTCATATTGAACAAAATTCAAATTCAATATTAAACAAAATTTAAAGTCAATATGTGACATCTTATTAAATCACAATATAAAAAAGTTAAAAAATAAAATCACAATATAAAATGGTTAAAACGAATAAATTATTTTTCTTTTCTTCTCTTCTCGACTTAATTTTGTGACATCTTTTTGGATTCCAAAAGTCTTCACAAATATAATATATATATCTATATTTATATTTTATATATTATTTTTTTTTTTTTATATAAATATGTTTATATATATAATTTAATAAATATTTCACACGGAGCCTGAATTTTATTTACACTCAAAAATATATTCATACAAAAAAATATTGAAATTATATTGTCAATATTTTAATGAGTTCACATGAGAAAAAGCTTTTCATCTACAAATTAGAATAAGCTTATAACATATACTAGATTTACAGAAAACACAAAATTTGAACTTAAATAAAAGAATAACATTATATAAAAATAATTTGAAGCAAAAAAATAACATATATAAAAAGAAATCAATAACAAAATATATAGTATATATAATATCCTTCTTTCTAACCATATAATATTTTATTATTCCAAAGAATATAATATTTTATTTTTCATTGAATTCCAGTAGTTTTCAAAAAGTATGTTATAATAATTCATTTCTGAATGGATGTCAAAACTTTTCAAAAAATATGTTGTATGGAACAATATAATATTTCATTTCTTAATGGATTCCAAAATTCTTCGGAAAATATGTTGTATTTAACAATATAATATATTATTTCTTTTTAGATTTCAAAAGTCTTCACAATATAATATATTTAATAATATAATCTTTCATTTTCTCATTGAATTCCAAAAGTTTTTAGAAATATTTTTGTATTTAAGAGAATCATTATAACTATATATAATATCATTATTCTAAAGGATATAATATTTCATTGAATTCCAAAAGTTTTCTGAAAATATGTTGTATGTAACACTATAATATTCCATTTCTCATTGCATTCCAAAAGTCTTCAGAAAATATGTTATATGGAACAATATAATAGTTCATATCTTATTGGATTCCAAAAATCTTCATAAAATATGATGTTGCTAACAATATAATATTTCATTTCTCATTGAATTCCAAAAGCTTTCTGAAAATATGTCATATATAACACTATAATATTTCATTTCTCATTGCATTCCAAAAGTCTTCAAAAAATATGTTATATGGAACAATATAATATTTCATATCTTATTGGATTCCAAAAATCTTCATGAATATGATGGTGCTAACAATATAATATTTCATTTCTCATTGAATTCCAATTTTTTTCTGAAAATATGTTGTATGTAACACTATAATATTTCATTTATCATTGCATTCCAAAAGTCTTAGAAAATATGTTATATGGAACAATATAATATTTCATATCTTATTGGATTCCAAAAATCTTCATAAAATATGATGTTGTTAACAATATAATATTTCATTTCTCATTGAATTCCAATTTTTCTTAAAAATATAATATATCTAAGAATATAATATTTTATTTCTCAATAAATTCCAAAAATATTCAGAAAATATATTGTATTTTAGTGAATCATTATAATATTCAATCTCAAAAATATTATAAACTCATATTGAACAAAATTCAAAATCAATATTAAACAAAATTTAAAGTCAATATGTGACATCTTATTAAATCACAATATAAAAAAGTTAAAAAATAAATCACAATATAAAATGGTTAAAACAAATAAATTATTTTTTATTCATAGATTTTATCTTTTCAAGAATTTGATATCAATTTTTTTATATATTATAATAATAATATTTTTTATTTTTTTTATAATTCTAGAGTTAGTTATTTTTTTACAGAAAATAAATTTAAAGCTAAAATCTATGGCTATAAATAAAAGTAAAATATATATACATATCACTGTAAATTTATTTACTCTATATGACATCAAATTTCTAAAAAACTAAAATCTCGTGAAATAAAAATTAATGTATTTTACTGTGATTTTATAAAATACCTTTTATGTTTTGAATGACAACAATTACAATTATATAATATATATATATATATATATAATATATATATATATATATATATAAATGAATATAATAAATAAAAATACTAAAATAAAATAAATAATATAAAATAGAAACACAATAAATTTTAAAACTATATTTTTGATAAATAATATGTTGTATATAATTATTATAATGTGTGAAATCAACTCAAACAAAAGTAATTTTTTGTTCAATAAAAAATAATAAAAATAATTTGTATTATAGAGATCTAAAGATATTTGAGAAATAACATAAAAGTATAAGGTATTATGTTTTTTTGTATTTATAATTAAATATGGTATTTTCTTTTGGGGTAGTGTTCATATAGTGTGTATAATATATATATATATATATATATATATATATATATATATATATATATATATATATATATATATATATATATATTGAGTTGTGGCAAGGAAAACCAAATTAGTAGCATAACATAATTTTTTGAGACTGTGTAAAGAATTTGAATAAAATTACAAAACTAAACAAATTTTCACTATTATGACAACTGTAACTTGCGTTTTAGGCTAGGAATCCTCTTATAACAAAATATATAAGAAAATTGAAACTAATGAATAACATGCCAAACTTGATGACATGAATTAAAGTAGTTGGAGAATCCAACTAAATAGTATTAGGTGAGCCTATTTCATCCTTAGAATCAACAATCTCTATATTTTCTAACTTCTTAGCTAGCATAACTACCTTCTTATCCAACTTCTAAAGCTGGCCCTACACTTCATCCACACTTAATAAAATATCCTTTTTCTCCTCTAATCACTTAACCAAGACTCTATCCATGATGGTCTTGAGTTGCTAGTATATGTTCATAGTTTGCATATACTAGTTTTGGGTCTTCCTTATCCTACTTTTCTCTAAGACCTTGTTTCTATTTTGGTCCTCAAATTCAGTATTTGAAATAAAATGACGATCTATCCTTGCACCATATTCAACATCTTCAATCTCTCTTCTAACTCAAGGAGGAGTGTTGTTGTAATATATTTATGGAAACTACTATGTTATTTCTACTTCTTCAGTCTCTCTTCTAACTTAAGGAAGAGTGTTCTTGTAATATATTTAAGGAAATTATTCCACTATTTCAACTTCTTCAATCTCTCTTCTAACTCAAGGAGGAGTATTCTTGTAATATATTTCAACAAACTTCTATGCAATTAACTAATCCTAAGAAAAGGGGCTTGTTGGGGTGGTCATGAGTAATGCTTGCCCTTTCTCCCACTTGAGTCATACTTTGTAGGCATAACTAAAAGGCCAACGGAAAGAAACCATAAAGGGTAGATGGAAGCCCTAAAACAAATTATTAAAATATTGATAGCAACTTTAAGAGGGGAAGAATAAAAGAAATAATTTGATACCCAAGGAGAAATAAACTTTCTTCCCTTAGACCATTCTAGAAACCACTAAAGTAGATAACATAATAAAGGGAAGGTAAGGGAATTGAGAAGATTGAGATGGAATAAATCACTGAAGCAAGTGAAAACTTTACCATAAAGAAAGATGTTCCACTAGGGTAACCAAGGGAAAATAAAGGACAAATCTAGAGCATATTTATTTAAAAAATCATAGAAATGCTAAAGAAACCAAATACCCATCGAGAGAATTTTCTTATAAGAATCCTTTAAAGTAGAAATGTTGAAAAATGTGCAACAAGAAATGTCAAATTTAGAATGTGCTAAAAATAGACTTGCTAAAAATAGCATGTCTAAAAATAGCAGTTTGACCAGTGAGGTCATTGGCCACATTGGGTGAGAGGTGAAACTGTTAAAAATAGAAAGTTCTAAAAATATCATTTCTGGGTCCCTTCCTATTTATAGCAGTCCCTAGTCTATCTATAGGAAGTAAAATTAATTTTGGTCTTAACAGTATTTAGAAATATTAATTAATTAATTCAGTTGAGTTAATTAGTTAAAGAAATTTGAATTTGAAGTCTTTGTGAGCATGCACCTGAGTTGTCCCACTAATTGAGGGAATAAGTATGAGTTCTGTAATGAGAGAAATAATTGACTTAGTTTTAACTAGTCAAGTCCAGCTAGATTATCTTAACAAGCTGTTAAAATAATAAAATATTGTTTGTTAATGCTTGCATGCATGTGACAACTATTATTTTAGATCACTGAGGATTCACTCATGGATAACTATTACATGTCAGTTCTGTCAGAGACCCAATTGAGATCAAATGTGGGACAATGTACTATCAGATGCTTGGATATTTCTAGTAAGTATTCCTTGCATGGAGAAGGATCTATTATAGGAGATTGGAGGACTTGTGGCCTATATATTGAGGCTTAGGTAGTCCATGATTTTCATCTTCTTATTGAAGATCATCAGGATCTTCTGATTACAGAGAGAGCAGGATAGCTATTGAGCTGATTCTTTTGTATGTTGTTGAGGCTCTCCACTTGATTGATAATACATGGTTGGGGTTTTATGGTGGTGCTTTCCCCTGGATATATCTTGTGTTATGTGTGATTATTTCTCTTGATCGGTGATGCATGTTTCTACTTGATGTTGCTCATGAATTCGATTATGCTTCCGCTTAATGTTTTGTAGAAGTAGACCAAGTATTATGCTTTATGACATTGCATATATCGGTTTGTTCTACAGGTGAAATTTCTACATGGTATCAGAGCACATGTGATCAAGCAAGAACAGTAGAGTGAGAGGAGATTTCAAAGTATTGAGTTTTGGGCCGAGAGTTTGTAGAGCAGATCTGAAAATTTATGTACAAAAATTTCAGAAGTAAATAGGAGATTTGGATTCCTTGTGGAAAAATACCCAAAATCAAAAAAATAATCGGCTAAATCGGAATTCAGATGAGGGAGATATTGCTTATTTAAATTAGCTCTTTTTATAGAAAATTTCGTGACGGCGGGAAAGTGGAAATAGATTGGTGTGCTATCCAAGATCCTATATGCACTTGAGGTACAAGCTACATGCAAAGCCTTGAGCAACAAGGAAATTGATGGACACTTGGTGGTTGAGAGGGAGGGTATATTACCTCTCAACATGTAGATCCAGAAGAAGTCTTAGACGATTGTGGAGGAGCCACGATTAGTGCAGTAGCGTCAGGAGGTTGTGGAGCAGCCACAACAGGGGAAGTTGAGTGGAGATCGAGTAGAGACATTTGCTTATGCAGAGACCTCCAGTAGGGGGAAACTTTGAACTAGGTGGGCAAAGGGATCACATGCAGCCATACCTCCAGGTAAGAGGTGGAGCGATATAGAGTGATCGTCCCAAGGAGGAGGGGTAGGATCCTTGAGGTACCCAACCTCTTGGATGAGACCTTGCTATGGAAGCCCCAATGTGGAGTAGCAAGAAATGATTGATTAGGTAGAGATAGATGCGGATGGAGTGACAGAGAGAGTGACAGTGCAGGGAATCCCAGGACAACGCATAGCTAGCAGGCTGTAGCAATGCGAGAGGCACAAGTGTTTTGCATAGTGATAGGTGGCACAAAGAGGTGTACAATGGTGCGAGATCCATGGAGATGTTAAAGCAGCGCAGATGTCAGAGAGGGAGAACTTGTCAGCAGTAGGTAGAGCTTCAGCATCAAAGTATGTTCCTAGCCTAATAGAGTGGTCAGTTGGGAGTTTTTTTGTTCCAAGTGTTGTTGGAGCAAGTGGACTGGGTAGATGTGCTGCATGCAGAACATTCCAGAGTTATAGGCTCGGGTTCGAGAGAAAGCCTTTCTCATTGAGAGGGAGTGTTGAAAAATTTGCAGCAAGAAATGTTAAATTTAGAATGTGCTAAAAATAGACCTGCTAAAAATAGAATGTCTAAAAATAGTAGTTTGGCTAGTGAGGTCATTAGCCACACTGGGTGAGAGGTGAAACTCCTAAAAATAGAAAGTTCTAAAAATATCATTTCTGGATCCCTTCTTATTTATAACAGTCCCTAGTATATCTATAAGAAGTAAAATTAATTTTGGTCTTAACAGCAGTTGGAAATATTAATTAATTATATCAGTTGAGTTAATTAGTTAAGGAAATTCGAGTTTGAAGTCTTTGTGAGCAAGCACATGAGTTGTCCCACTGATTGAGGAATTTATTCTTATTTCCTCCACTGATTGAGTGAATAAGTATGAGTTCTATAATGAGAGAATCAATTGACTTAGTTCTAACTAGTCAAGTCCAGTTAGATTATTTTAACAAGTTGTTAAACTAATAAAATATAGTTTGTTCATGCTTGCATGCATGTGACAACTATTATTTTAGATAACTGAGGATTTAGTCATGGATAATTGTTGCATGTCAGTTCTATCAGAGACCCAGTTGAGATCAAATGTGGGACAATGTACTATCAAAAGCTTGGTTATTTTTAGTAAGTATTCCTTGCATGGAGAAGGATCTATTATAGGAGATTGGAAGACTTCTGGCCTATATATTGAGGCCTAGGTAGTCCATGATTTTCATCTTCTGATTGAAGATCATTAGGATCTTCTAATTACAGAGAGAGCAGGATAGCTATTGAGCTGATTATTTTTGTATGTTGTTGAGGATCTCCATTTGATTTATAATACATGGTTGGGGTTTTATGGTGGTGCTTTCCCATGGATATATCTTGTGTTATGTGTGATTATTTCTCTTGACCAGTTATGCATGTTTCTACTTGATGTTGCTCATCAATTCGATTATGCTTCCACTTAATGTTTTGTAGAAGTAGAACAAGTATTATGCTTTAGGACATTGCATATATTAGTTTGCTCTACTGGTGAAATTTCTACAGGAAGCCCAAGAAATTAAGCCATGGTATAAAGAACCTCAAGACACATAAGAGCATCAAATACTTTTACATCTATAAGCTCTAGCCAAAGATATTAAATGTATAAAGTGAATAGTGGACCAATGGTAACAAAACAAAGCTAAAAATGAAAATTATGTCACCTATCATAGAAGACAAACCTAGAAGAGAGCTAGGGAAATGGAAATCGTGCTTAAGAGAGGCTTCATTACACCTTTTATGAATGAAAAAACTTTAACAATATGAAAGGAAAACCACAGGTTCATCATCCAAGCTATATTTTGAACCAATGGATTTCTTACAGGAAACATAAATAACAAATGACCAACATAGAAACTTTCTTTATGAAAACATCCTTAACCCCAAAAGCTTGAGGAAGCACATCCACCAAGCATAAAGGTTCAAGACCAAGAATGTTGTGTCAGCCAACCAACTATGAAACTTACCCATCAGATGGTTAATAGTCCATGTAACCTTCATAACCACAAATTTATCATATCCTTCTCGAACAACTTGATTTCCTATGATGCCAAAGTATGCCAAATCGATAAACCATATAGTGGTTGAGATCATAAAACCTTAAAATCATGAATCCCATTAATTCTTGTATGCTTTTTGCTAGTGAGGGATCCTCAGTCACCGCCCCACCCCTTCACCTTCCTTTCAATTAATGTCCTAGACATTGAAAATGGAGCTATGGTTCACCTTATGTGGGGGGTTGAGGTCTTCTTGAACCAAATCCATACACTGAGACCATAGTGGTTTGTCATTGACGTCAGCCCACAAAGAGTCTAGTCCACAATTAGCCATATTTCCTCCTTCATTTACTAGTCTATTGACTAATTTATTATGAGTTCATCTCCCATGTGATAATAATAGGAAAACGCTTGAGAGAGAAGGGATTTTACTCTTTATAGAACTCCTTATAGTCTCCAACACCTAAACACTTTGGACAGGTGAGATCCATTTTAAATTATTTTCACCATGGTTATTATCAATTAATAATCTTGTTTTATTAGTAGGTTATTATATTGATGTTAAATGGCTATTTGAAGCCCATATTCCAATGCAAAAGGTTACGTTGAATTACTTCTATCGATTACCAATAAGCCAAAATGAATATGTAATATAGCTTCATGAGAGATTTTGAAGGCTCTTCCATATGTAGTTGGGCCTAGGTTTCCTTTCAAGGTCCCATAAAAATTTAATTTTATGGCTTCTAGGGGAGGACAAATCCATTTTGTTGAATTGGAGCATCTAGGTTGAGGGATTAAATTAAAGTGGGTTTGCATGGATCATTGCATTACCATTCCTATGGAGACCAACTGTGAGATAATATTAATTTCACTAATAGCTTTGATTATTCTTCTGCGAATTTGTTCCTTTGATTGCAAAGTATTTTTGGAAATTCTTTTGTTCTTTTCATTCCTAGTCTCCCATTCAATAACTCTTTGGAGCGACTACCATTCTTAATTAATTATACTCTATGAGAAGTCTCAGATACACTACTATGATATTATGGTTAGAATGTCTCTAACTCTATAACATTTATGAAATATAAGAGCCACTTTATCCCAGAGGATAGACACATATGAGCAAGAGTTATGGACAGTCTCTATCGATTTAGATTTTTGACAATATAAGTGACAAAAGAGATTGGTCTAAAAGGCCACATATTTGAAACTTATCCCAAGTTAATATCTTCCTATGTGCAACCTACCATAAAAATAGTGAAACCTTCAACCATACGCTCATTTTCCATATTTTACTCCATATGTTTTCTTATAGTGGTTATGAGAATCCTAAAATGATATTGTATGCCTCTTTTAAATTGTAGTTTACTCTTTCCTCGTAACCCCATCAAAATTTATCAAGTTCATTTTGAAATTTTATTTTCCTTTCCTATTGCTTTGTCCATAAGTTCTCCATCACATTCCTCTTGTTTGGAAGTAATAACTATTTTTTAGGCAAACCAAATTCACTATTCCTGATGATTAACTTTTGTTTATAAATATTCAACTATTGTATCCTTACCTTGTTGAATTTTTTTATTTTTTTCTTCTTGGAAGTTCTCCTCCTATTGTAATTTAGGAATTTGATTCCAGGAGTCTTCTTAGAAATAAACATGATGTAATTATTACACATCCTAAAGCTTTTGATACTATATGAGGGAGCAGTTTTATGACGATACATTTTTTTATCTATGAGCCCTTAATGTCCTCATATATTTAGATTAGTTTGTGTTCTTCAACATCTAGAACATATTTCTTTCTATAGATTTTTCTCCAAATATCTGTAGGAGTGTGTTGTAGCTACTACAACTTTCCCCAAAAAATTTCGTACTCTTCAATTTTCGATCCTACCTTTTGTCTATAATAACTATCATTTTCATTATCGTCAAGTGCTCTTGATTCTGTAGTGTCACAATCACTTACATTTTCATGCAGCCTTTGTGTGTTGTCTTAATGATCTAGGTGGATGTTGGTGTACACCCACCTATCCTACTTGGACCCTGACAACTGTCTCTTTCAGCTTTTCATTTTCCGTAGTTGTAGCACAATTTACTATTTTTAGCAGTTTTTCGGGTCTTGAACTTCCAGAGCCATTTTGGGGCCCTAAACGACATTTCTTGGAAAAAATGGGAGCAACATGGGTTGTGGACTGATTTTTCTCATCCCAAATTGTAGTTCTCGGATACATATTTCTAACGAGATATTGTGTGCATCAAATAGAGATCGTATGCCAAAGTTACGACCCCGGGAAGTTGATGTACCAATTTACCTAAACGGGGGTCACAGTTTGGCGTTTCATCTTCTACGATTAGGTTTTTGGATGTTTAGGGATTTCCATTGTTTCTAAAAAATAAATAGGCCTTTGAGCCTCATTTTAACACAGTTCAGAGGCATGTGGTTGACAAATCTCTTGTTAGAGATAAGCTACCATCGCGCTCGCTAGTTTATTTCCATTTTTGTTTCTAAGCATATTTTAGTATTTTACATTAATGAAATGAAGTATTATTTCTGCTACATCTCTGTGTTTATGGTTATCTCTGCAATTTGTTGCGTTCTTGTTTAAATCTGGATCAGTGGTATCAGAGCGGTCTGCTTTTTGTCTGTTTTCCTTCGCATGTCCCGAAGGAGGTTGGGATATAAGGAGTTAGGGCCTGAACTGGTAGAACCTTTGCAAGACCAGCCTTGCAAATCCCGACGGCGTCCCATGGTGGATGAAAAGAAGGAAGAGGGGGCAAGAAATCCTATCAAAATATTACTCGAAGAATCCCTCGAGCGGCAAAGGAACGTGATGATGGACAACTTTGCCCAGATCCTTTAGTGGCTACCCAAACATGACGCATCGGCTTCCAACAACTACTCTAGAAACGCCACACCGTTTAAGCTACAAGTTAATTTTGAAATCGCCATATTCGAGGGTTATATAGGCGCAGATGCCATAGATAAATGGTTAAATCTGTGAGATGGTTATTTTTCTATTCATGAATTTTCGAGTCAGAAAAAGATTGTTTTCGCCATTCTCAAAGCAACCCCCCACATCAAGGATTGGTGCGAAACCTATTGTGATCAGAAGGATGAAAGTACGGGCTCATTGTTCTCTACTGCACCCAATTGGAATTCCTTCTAGGATGCCATCAAGGAGAAGTACTACCCTGCCAAAAGCTATGAGGACAAATACATATAGTGGACCACACTACAGCAAGGACAGGACCAAGATGTGTCGGAGTTCACAAACATTTTTCATACCCTTCACACATAGTTGGGTATCAAATATTCTGAGTTGCATTTGGTACTCCAATACCGCAACTGCCTACACAGATACATCCAGGAAGAGATGAAATTCCTAAACATCTCCTCACTCGACACAACGTACTGATACACTGTCAAAATCGAGCAAAAGTTCAAACAGAAGAAGAGAGACTTTGGATATGCAAATCAGAAGAGCAAAGGATAAACCCTAGGTGGGGTGACCCAAGAAAACTCATTGAATCCACAAGAAAAGAACAACACCACGAAGTTGAAGGAGGACACAGGAAAGTGGTGTGAGTTCCGTAAGAGCCCCACTCACAACACAAGTGAATGTCGGACCAAGTAGTTGTTGGTGGCAGAGTTGAAGGCTTCAGAATCAGATGCATGTTTTGACCCTAAGTCAGAACCTGACAAGGGGAATGGAAAAGGGAAGCAGATCATTGATGTGGTGCCCAACGTCACTGTTGCCACCTACAAGATCTAGAAGAATGAGCCCGAAGATCCAGAGGAGGGGGGCCATCTTTTCCACTCATGGATGTGGGTGAAGGGTTTGCCGCTGCAATTCATTGTTGATAGTGGCAGCCAAAAGAACCTCATTTCAGCAGAGGTCGTGAAGCAGTTGGGCGTACTAACTACACCACACCTATAGCCGTACAGTATTAGGTGGCTTCACCAAGGATGAGATCTCTGAGTTTTCTAGCAGTGTCACCTTCCCCACAACATCAAGCCCTTCACAAACGAGGTATTGTGTGATGTTACACCTCTAGATGTCTGTGATGTATTATTAGGCTAGCCATACTTGTGGAGGCAACATGTTGTGTATGAGTCAAGGCCTCGCATTGTTATTATTACTTTGGGTAATTCATTATAAAGGATACCAGAGGTAGCCCCACCTATCGCCACCTCTTTGATCTCTGCTAAGAAATGCAGCAATATTGTCTACCAGACTAGGAAATTCATTTCTATTTAGTTCACTCCTAAAGTAAGGGGAAGATCATTGCCACATCCATGACTCCCACGAAGGGCTCCTCTACGCAGTAGCAACAACAGATGGATATAGTCATGAAAGCAGACAGGAACATCTTCTCCTCACGCACAAGGACACTGTTGCACTGTCAGGTTAAGAATTCATTCGATTTGATTCCTAGAGCACCTCTACCCTAGAGGCCCATATATCATTGCTCCATTCTGAAAAATGACAAGTACAAGAAGCAACATGGCCCTTACACCAATACCAAGGTTGTGGGGAAAAATGCTTTGGAGCACAAAATTCACCATTCCTTCGCTTGCACCGAGTGTTCAATGTGGACCACCCTCTACCATGCTTCCCACCATTACTGGACACATCAGAGATTGCAGAACAGCTCACCAGGGACCGAGTTCAGTAGACGAAGGAACTCAATGTAATGGGGACCATTGCTTCTTAAGGGGGGAGGAATGATCCAGGTGGATGTTGGTGGCCATGCACCTATCCCACTTGGACCCCCACAGGTGTCTCTTTCATTTTTTTAGTTTTTGTAATTGTAGCACAGTTTACTATTTTTAGCAGTATTTTGGGTCTTGAACTTCTGGAGCCGTTTTGAGGCCCTAAATGACATTTTTTTGGAAACCTGGGAGCAACATGGGTCCATGGACTGATGTTGCTCTTCCCAAAATTGTATTTCTTGGATAGTTCTTTCTAACGAGATATTGTGCGCATAAAACAAAGATTATATGCCAAAGTTATGACCCCGGGAAGTTGATGTACCAATTTACCCAAATTGGGCTCACAGTTTGGCGTTTCTTCTTCTAGGGTTAGGTTTTTGGATGTTTAGGGTTTTCCGTTATTCCTCAAAAATAAATAGGCCTTCGAGCCTCATTGTAACATAGTTCAGAGGCATGTAGCTTCCACATCTCTTCTCAGAGATAAGCTACCATCACCCTAGCTGGTTTATTTCGATTTTTGTTTGTAATCATATGTCAGTATTTTAGATTAATGAGATGAAGTATTATTTACGCTACATCTCTGTGTTTATGGTTATCTCTGTAATTTGTTTCATTCCTATTTAAATCTGGATCACTTAACTAAGTTGTCTTGACAACAACTGAGTCTTGTCAACGAGTATTGCACAACTTTTAATGACAAGTAAACACCCTCCCAAACACCAGCTAGCTCTTGTCCTAATCTAGCACTGATTATTGGTCTTGCCTATGGGAACTGTGTAATCCTATGCCATTGGAAAGGCCTTGATAAATTGAGGTATGTCATCTTATGAGAAAGGAAGTCTTTGAGCAAGTGAAATTCACAATACTCCTTTGAGAGTCAGAATTGCACAATTCACTAATCCAGTGAACTACACAATCCCTTGTCACTAAGAATTGCGTAGTTTTTCTGCCAGTGAACTATTGAATCTTTTAGAACAAGGGAATTGTGCATCACTAGGAAATAGGGAGTGCACATTCCTGTTTCACCATGTGGCACAAGTGTCTAATTATGATCTATAGACAAGTGTCAGTTTCTCCTTGATTTTAGGCATGCAGGTCATAAACCCTAACCCTAATATTGTGGGGGTAAATCTATATAATAGAGGCTTGTAGAGCTCATTTTCACATTCGACATTAGAGCTCTTGCTATACCCATGATTTCAAGGAGGTATAGAATTTTTTTGCAACACTTTTCTAGATAAGTTTCTAAAGTATCACTTTTTGTTGTTTTTTCTATCGCTTTTGTTGCTTTTTTGTTTACAAGTGCCACTTTTCCTATTTCTTATTATAGTTATTAGTTTTTTTGGCTATTATTACCTTGTATAAGTGTGTTTTAGTCTGTCTAGTTGTTTTTATATGTGTCACATCCCTCTCAAGTCCTTTTTCTGACCATGAGTTATTGTTGTTGGGTCTTTTTATGCATGCATGTTCTTCCCTTTGCATAATATTTTTTGGTCGATGATAGTGATTGATCTAACTCATTCTAAGGGAAATACAAACTCTTCTCTTACTTGGTCACTTATTTGAAGTTTTCCTCTCCCCCAAGCTAAACTACAACATCTTGAAGGCTTGTTGGCTCCTCCTACCACACACTGTGCAATCCTAAGTAGCAAGCCGCCTTCTTGCCAGCTAAACCTATGCAATGCATAATTACTAGCGTCCTCTAATTGTGCATTGTGCAATCCAAGCTAGTAGTGGCCCAAACTAATCACTAAGACTACACACTACACAATCCTTCCCCTCTTCTGCCAGCTAAGATTGTGCATTGCACAATTCCAACCCTCAAGCCAACCATCTATCAAACAATACTACGCAATCCCCCCTCTCACTATGCGTTGTACAATTCCAGAGCCTATTCTACCTCCTTGCAGCCCAACATTGCGTAATATATTTCGTGAGTTACTATTTTTCTACTTTAAGATTGATTGTTGAACTTATCTGCTAGAGATAACTTGTTATCACCATTAGTGCATTTGTTTCCACAAGTACTATAGGTCTTGAACACATTTCTCTCTCATCAATAGATATCACCATGCCTCCCAAGGGATCTGCATCAAAGGAGGCTACAAAGAGAAATTAAAAGGAAGTTGTTTAAATTCCTTTAATATCATTTCCCATTTATCTAACACACATGTGTACATTGAAAAGGACTCTAATATTAGTTTGCATACTATCAAGGATGCATGCACTGCTATAGAATTTCAAGTAGATATGGAGGATATACAATTTTACATCAACATCCAATAGTCAAGGCTTCATGGATTCGCTTGTAGATACCCAATATTGCCATGTGAAAATGTCATTAAATGGATTATGAAAGGATTGAATATGAAGAGAATGTCTTGAAATAGTGTTGGTGTTAGTGAGCATTGCCTCCTACCAACCACATGATTTACAACTTTCTTAAGCATGAGAAACATATGGACTCTTATTGCTATGCAACAATAGGTTATCTACACACTAAGGAAGTGGTCAAGGTGTGGGTAAAGGAACCGATAAAGTTTTTCTAGACACCAAATAGTACTGACAATACCAAATCACTTAGATAGGTGTTTCAGTATTTGATATTGTTGTATTGTCGAGTTTATGGACATAGAAATATTAACTCCTTCCCAAAATGATGGTTTTACATGTTATATCAGATTGTTAAAAAGGGAAGATATTTAACTTTTCTAATATTGTTAGTCAACAACCAAAGATCAGTGTGAACAAAGAAGAAAATCCACCAAAAGGTAAGAAACAACAATTGTACATGTTTTCCTACCTACTGGACGAAATATATGCTCACAATGCTTTCCCTGGAATGGATTGGAAATTGTTAACAGAATGAAACTACAAAGGAGTCTTTAAAATATTGTCTTATTACTTCTTGAGAGCCTTATACCAGATGATATTTGAATAAGAATCCCCTTGCATGTCTCGTGAGGCAATGAGTTTAGTGTTGGAAGTTGCAGATTGGTTTGCCTCACTAGATGGTACCTACCTTAAAGTGTTTGGCTATTACAAACCATCTCATCTATTTCCAAGGTATGCCACAAATAAAGTATTAATGCAAGAGGTTTCTTATTGTCTTGGCATAGGTCTAGCTGTAGTACTGTAGAGGAAGAAGAAGGAACCTTGGATTGCTTTTCCCTTGTAGGTGGGATATTATGAGATTAAGAACTTGAAGGCTATAGAAGCTAAAGCCAAATAATTGGAAATTCTCAGGTTCAGTATGATAGACTTTCCAGGCTAGAGGAAGAAAATATCAAGAATTGTTATAATGCCTCTCAGACACATGCACTAGGAAACTAGGTAGGCCCTTCTAGTGCAATTTTGGAGCAAAGTATTTCCCAGGAAGTAGAGTAGCCAGAAGAGCGCAGCCCAATGAGCTTCAAATGTAAGAGGAATGTTTTCAATAACCCAGTAGAAGATAAAATCCACAAGTTCAAAGTAGACCCAACTATTCTAAAAGTGTCTATGGTAGAAGAACGGAGAAGGAAGTAGTGGGAAGTAGAGAGGAGATAAGAATAAGAACATAAATAGGAGGAAGAGCGGATGCATAAGAAATAGAAGGAAAGGAAATAATAAGAGTAAATGCATGAACATGAATAATTAAAAAGAAAGGAGGAAGAAGAAGCTAGGCTAAATCTGGTAGAAGAGGAAAGGAAAAAACATCTTGAAGAAGAAGATAGCAGACAAAAGTAGGATCAAGAGCTTGTTAAAGAGATTGATGAGAAGATATTAACCCAAGTCATGGATATAGAAAAAGGGTAACAAAACCAATATTTTGACATCATGCCTATTGAAGAACATATAACCAGTCAACCTCCACCTCCCCTTATAGATGGGAAAACTCGAGGTGGTGAGGAAGAAATATCTCCTCTAGAAGATGACATGATCATGGATATTTTGAGCCTAACATTTAATGAGCTCCATTACAAAATTGTATAAGAAAGGAGGAAATATTCCCCATTGGTCGAGCACATACTGCTTTCATTCACCAGAAAAGGGTGATCATCACTAGCACCAGAAGGAATTCTCAGACCATTGTTGCAACTAAATTAGCTTTTGCAAGAGCTCCAAAAGAAAATACAAATTTCCTAATAGCAGAATGCTCATAAAAAGCAATAGGTAACTTGACACTTTTGTGGCAAACATTTTAACTGCTTATGAACAATTATATAATAGTCTGGATTCCTTGGTTCAAGTACATAATATCCCCTCAGTAGATCCATTTTCAGAGACAAAGGGAAAAAATGTTGTTAGGTAGGAGATCGAGGAATACTTGAACCAACCGAAGTAGATCACTAGCAAATAAGAGTTGGAGGTTAATAGACACAACGTGTAGAAGTATATAGGTGGTCCCAAACTAGTCAATATGAAGTTTTTCTTATTGTAGAAAAAATTGCAAAATGGTTCCAAAACCATCTACCCAAACGTTATGGAAGCTAGAGTGCATTATTAGCTTAACTTTCCAGTAATGTTTGAGGAGATAGTTTCAAAATACAAAGCTTCACATCAATATATAACTACAAAATTGCAAATTAAAGTTGTTGATCTAGAGTTTCCTAAAACTAAATCTTAATGCATCTAGTTGTCTTATTAAGTTCTACTCATTTTTGTCCTATATGGGTTTTTTCTTTATTGTATATGTAAGTTGAATTCTAAGAGTTAAATGTGGAATATGAAAAGTCATTAGTTAAAATAAAGAAAAAAGAAATCCAAGAGTCATGAGGGAAGCTCAAAGGTCACAAAGGGAGATGAAGGGTCATCTCATTTGGAATAAATAAACCCTCATAATTCAATCAAAGGGCTTGGAACCTAATATTTGAGGCCTTGGATTCTCTAGTCTAGCATAGGAGGAGTATCATTCTTTGGAGAAGCAAGTGTTGGCTTCATTTTCCACTATTGGGGCTAGTGTAATATAAATGTAATTATATGATTGGAACTTTCACTTTATAATGAGAATATCTCAAAGACAACATTCTTTCATGCACATTTCATGAATGTTGTAAGAGTATTATTGATCCAAATGGATCCTAGGAACCCTCTAAGTCTTCAAAGACCAAAACTATCGCATGAGGAAAAACCCTTAGAAAAGGTGGAAAACACTATTGGCTGGCAAAAACATAGAGAAAACAGTGAAAACAGGATTATCGGTGGTTTAAAGTAACTTTGAATCGGAGCCGTCGGATCTGGCTGATCAACGGTCCAGATCTAATCGGTGAATTGCAATTGGCAGTGGCAAAGGGAGGATATCGACAGAGACCACAAGGAATGCGCAACAACGATCAGTGTGGTCAACGAGTACCGTCGATCAAGCACTTGATCGACAACCCAAGTTGAATCGTGATATCGCAATCGGAAAACACAGAGGAGTGATTACAATCGACCGATGTTATGTGCAATATGTGATTTTGATCACAACATCGCATCAGAGTATTATAAAGGATTGGGGTTGATAATAACCATAACTATGATAGCTAGACCCGATAATATTATAAACAATATTATATATGTTTTGAGATCCGGAAAACAAGGTTTTCCTTTGTATTTTGCATTTTCGTTAAATAAACGAAATAGAAAGGAAAAGGCATCGATGCTATATTACGGACCCGAAAGGGTTTATTAATGTTGTTATATATGCTTTCAAGTCTGATAAAGCCATAATACGGGATTTTTCAATGTTTAATGTATTTCTTTAATACAAACAAACCAAGCGATATTACGGGAGGACCGAATGCAGAAAGAGGTTTTGGTTGCGATCTGCCTGAGTCCGTACATTAGCTGCCATGTGTCCAAGCCCAGGAGAGAGAAAACCACTCTTTTTGGGTGGCTAACTTCCATACGAAAAAGCTGCTCGAAATGGATCTCAGCCGTTGGATCTAGATCTCCCAGATCAATGGTGGAGAATTGATAACCAGTTAAAAGGTGGACTTGATAGGAGTATAGACTAGATTTGAGGAATTCTAAAGTCCAATGAACAGTGTTTTGGCGGTTTTTCCCGTGTTTGAATGCATTTCTCTATGTAAATAGAGAGCGGCTGTTTCAGGGATTTCAAAGGCCTCTTGCACTCTTCCGTTGTAGAATAGGTGGCCACCTCCCTTAAAGGCATTAGCAATGATTATTTAATGCTCAAAAGGGGGATTCGAGCAGACAGGGGTCAAGAGACAGAAATCCTGAGAAGATGAAACAAACGGACAATGCAGATTGGCTTTAAAGCCATAGACAGAGAGCAAACAGGACAAGCAGCGCTGAGACAGAACAAAGACAAAGAAAGAGAGTGATAGAAGGAGTCCGTGTACTTAGAGAGGCTTGTGAGGTTGAAGTGAAACTCTTGTTGTTGTATATATTGTGTGTTGAGACTCAAATTGAGGTCATACCTTTGTAAAACTCTACTTTGAAGACATAATAGAGAGGTCACCACTGAAGGCTTGACTATGAGATGTAGCCCAAGAGTGTTGGGTGAACTCCTTATTAAACTTGTTTTGTTTATATGTGTTTGTCTATTATGTTCTTTTACTGCTTCATTTTCTATGTATTTTTCAATCTAATTGATCCATTGCATAAAGTAACATAGGAATATCCATGCACATGAGTGTGTAATACCTTAATAATTGTCTGAGATCATATGTCAGATCAAGTGGTATCAGAGCTTTAGGTTTGCTAAGGTTAGGCAAGCTTGTGCTGGATTGTTCAATGCTAACTGGGTCAAAGCTGAAATTAGGAGAAGGAGAACTGGTTGAGACTAATCCAGAAATAGGAAGAACCCATCCTAGGAGGAAAA
Organism: Pinus taeda; assembly: GCA_000404065.3. NCBI lineage: Eukaryota > Viridiplantae > Streptophyta > Pinopsida > Pinales > Pinaceae > Pinus > Pinus taeda. The sequence goes on from APFE031301297.1 coordinate 24,703, forward strand.
TGAGAGAAGAAACTCCTTTGGAATTAGACTCTCAGTTCATGGATAGTTTCATGACCAAGAGAGCCATGGTAGAAGAGATGTATCAAGAATTTAAGAAAGGTCGAAGTGGATATACTTCAACCTCCAAACAAGAAAAGGGAACAAAGGAACCTATTCTAGATGGCCACTCAGAAGGGAAAGGGAAAGGGAAAGAGCCTCCTCTACCAACACCTCCTTCAAGCACTTTGATTAAATGCAGAAAAGCTAGATAACTGGATTAGACAGACTGATGTATATTGCAGGGTGAAGAACATGAATTCAAAAAGGAGAAAGATTCAGCTAGCCAGCCTTCGCCTTGGAGGAACTTCCTAGTGTGTTGGGAAGGGAGGACACAAGCTAATTTGAAGAAGCATGGTAAAATTCTTTCTACCTGGAATGAATTTGTTTCTGCCATTAAAAAACAATTCTATCCACTAGCTTACATGCAGCAAGCCATCATGAGTTGGAAAAATCTTTGCCAATTAAAAGGGAAAAGTGTACAAAGCTATACCCAGGAATTTAGAAAAAGAGCTTTAATTCTAGGCATTTCTCTAGACTCACCTAAAACTTTGTTGAAGTATATAGGTGGTCTACACAGCTATTTGAGGCACACCATTCTCATGTTTAACCCTACTAGCATAGATGAGGTATCTGTTCAGGCTACACATCTAGAGGCTAGAGGCAAGAATGTGAACCTAGAGATTTGGGGATGATCAAAAACCACTACAAGAAAGAACAAGGAAAAGAAGAAGCAAAAATGGAAGGAGAGGAAGACAAATATTGTACAGAAAGACAAACCTTCATGCAGTCACTGCAAGAAGGTTGGACATGATGATGAGCACTGCTGGTCTTTGCATCCAGAGCCGAAACCTAAGAAGTTCGATGGCAAGAAGAAGAAGATTGTTGCTGCTATTAAGAAAGATTTGGGGTCAGACTTAGGTGATGAAACAAAGGTCATAGCTACAGGTATAAAAGGTAAAAATTCTGAAGCATATACTTGTAATTCTGCACAATCTATTGATAATGAAGAAAATGAGAGGGAAATACATGGGATTTTTCATATTAGAGTTATTTCCAAGGATCAGAATATTGATACTTTATTTGATAGTGGCTCACAAGTAAAATTGATTTCTGAAGCAATTGTAAAGAAGTTGGGACTACTAACCACACCTCACAGGAAGTCATGTCCATTAGGTTGGGTATGTGATAAAGCAAAGCTACAAGTGACTAGATAATGTAAACTTAGGTTTTCTTTTGGGTCAACTTTTGTAGATGAGGTTGGGTTAGATATAGTTCCTTTGGATATATGTGGTATTGTTTTAGGAAGTCCTTACTTGTATGATAGAAAAGTCATTTTCTATAGAACTGAAAATAAGTATCATATCAAAAAAGATGGAATCGAATATATTGTAAGAGCTCATCAACTCAAAAATAACTACACTCTCATTAACTTCGGGCAGATGAAAAGAATTGTAAACTCATGCAAGCAATTTTTACTAATGGTTGTAAAGGAAAAAACCCCTGATAAAACTAATGTATTTGAAGGCTGTGATAATAAACAGAAAGTTGATTTAGAAAAAGTTGTTTCAGAATATGATATCCTATTTAAAGAACCTAAAGGTCTGCCACCGAAAAGGGAAATTGTACATGATATTAATTTGTAGCAAGATGCTCCATTGCCTAACATCAGAATGTACAGGTTATCCACTTTAGAGAATGCAGAGATCAAGAAGTAGGTACATGATCTGCTCGACAAAGGGTTCATAAGACCAAGCACATCACCATGTGGATCTCCAATTGTCTTGGTGAGAAAGAAAGATGGCTTGTGGAGGATGTGCATTTATTACATAACACTAAATAAAATAACAATCAATAATCATTATCTTCTTCCTCGCATAGATGATCTATTGGATCAGTTGAAGGAAGCTGTTTACTTTTCCAAGTTAGACTTGCGTAGTGGTTACCCTCAAGTCAGAGTAGTAGAACAAGATCCATGGAAGACTGCTTTCAAAACAAAGCAAGGGCTGTATGAATGGCTAGTTATGCCTTTTGGCTTAACTATTGCCCCTGCCACTTTCATGAGAGTAACAAATGATGTACTCGTGCCTTTTATTGATGATTTTGTAATTGTATATTTAGATGACATTCTTGTTTTCAGTAAACCATGGGAAGCAAATTTGAAGCATGTAAATTAGACTCTAGATGTTTTGAAAAAATAAAATCTCTATGTTAAGTTATAAAAATGTGAATTTGGTAAAACATCTTTGAATTATTTGGGTCATATTGTAGGGGGTGGTGAATTGAAGATAGATCCCTCTATGGTTGAAGTCATTTTGAACTGGCCTAAACCAAAATCTGCTACAGAAGTTAGGAGCTTCTTAGGAGCAACACAATATTGGAGAAAGTTTATATCTAACGTTTCCTTGATTGCAGCTACCTTACATGCTTTAACAGGATTGAACAAGGTGTTTTAGTGTGGAGGAAAATAGCAGAAAGCCATAGACATCTTGAAATAAAATATTAGTACAACACTAGTACTAGCATTTCCAGATCCTCAAAGACCATTTGAGATTGAAATAGATGCCGGTGACTATGCCATGGGAGCAGTGTTGATGCAACATGGTAAACCCATATGTTATCATTCTAAGACATTTAATTCTGCAGTAGTTAATTATCCCACATATGATAAATAATTGTATGCATTAGTACAGAGTGTGAAAAAGTGGAAACATTACCTATTGGGCAAAGAAACAGTTATACATTCTAATCATCAACCACTTCAATATTTGCACTCACAAACTAAATTGCAGCAATCAAGACAGTATAGGTGGATGGGTTTTCTACAATAATTTCATCTTATCATCAGATATATGAAAGGCATACACAATAAGGTTCCAGATATGTTATCTAGACCCATTATAAATGCATCTACTATACTTAAGCATAACTCGGTATTGCATGAAAGCTACATTGAACAATATGCTCAAGATGTAGATTTTAAAGATGTATATGCAACTTTAAGTCATGGCAAACAAGTAGAAGAATTGGATTATCATGTTAAGGACCAACTCTTATATCATTTGGGAAAGTTATGCATTCCTCAAACTGAAAGAGTTAATATAATCCAAGAAGCGCACACTTCTCTAATATCAGGTCATTTTGGTGTAAGTAAAACATTTGCACAGTTGCAGAGATTCTGCTATTGGCCAAGAATGCATGAAACATTTTCTAGATATATTAAGGGGTGTACCATGTGTGCTAAAAGCAAGCCCAACAATAGAAAACTAGGCTTGTACACTCCACTTCCAGTTCCTTCTCACCCTTCGGAAAGTGTTTCCATGGACTTTGTTGGGGCGCTGCCAAAATCTAGAAAAGGTCATGATTATTTGTATGTTATTGTGGATAGATTCAACAAAATGTGTATTTTAATACCCTGTAACAAGCAGATTACAACCGAACAAACAAGAAAATTGTTCTTTGAGCATGTATGGGTTCATTTTGGGTTACCCACTTCTATTGTATCTGATCGAGATTCCCAATTTGTTGGGGAGTTTTTGTCAAGTCTATGGGAGTTAATGGACACCAGATTGAAGAATATCACATCATTTCATCCACAAAAAAATGGCCAAATAGAGGTGGTCAATAGGACAGTGATGTAGTTGCTCAAGGGCTATTGCAGCAAGCATCCCAAGCTTTTGGATGAACATTTATGTTATGTACAACATGCTTACAACCGTGCTAAACACTCTTCTACACAACGATCTCCTTTCGGGACTTGTTTTGGTTTTACACCAAGGTCTCCCTTGGATTTTATCTTTAGTAAAGACATAGCAGTTGATGGACACAGTGACGTGGACAAAGCAACCAAGTCCATTGAACATATCCAAGAAATTCACCAGCCAGTGCAAGAACAGTTGGAAAAGAGCCAAGCCAAGTACAAGACAAGGCATGATAAGCATAGCTTCCAAGTTGGTGATCAAGTATGGTTGTACATTAGCAGATACAGAATGCAAGGCGAAGGTAAAAAGTTGAAGCCAATAAGGTATGGGCCTTTAAAGATACTTGAGAAAATTTGTGAGAATGCTTTTCACCTTGATTTTACAGCTTGTGTGCACATCTATTCAGTAGTTAATGTGGAGAACATGATACTATTTGAACCTTCATTGATTGAGGATCGTGAAGAGCAAAGTTAGTTGCCTTGTATTGATGATATGTTGCCTGAATATCTCAATGAGTTGCAGGAAGATACAATCTTGGATAGGAAGGTGAGAACCACGTGTAGAGGGGATGTTGAGTACCTCAGAATTGGACTCAAAGGTTCAAGGCCAAGCAGTGCAAGATGGATAGAGATTGGGCAAGTGAGGAAGTTATATCCTCACTTGATTGATGCTTAAAATCCAACTTTTGGTGGTCCAAAATCCTTTTTCAATGGGAAGGTATGATCCAAATGGATCTTAGAAACCCTCTAAGTATTGAAATATCAAAACTATCGCATCAGGAAAAGCCCTAAGAAAAGGTGAAAAACACTATTGGGAGGCAAAAACATAGAGAAAATAATGAAAACAGGCTTATCGATGGCTTAAAGTAACTTTGAATCGGAGCCGTCAGATCTAGCCGATCAACGGTCCAGATCTCATTGGCGAATCACAGTCAGCAGTGGCAAAGGGAGGCTATCGGCGGAGACCACAAGGAATGCACAACAACAATTAGCGGGGTCAATGAGGACCGTCAATCAAGTGCACAGATAAACGACCCAAGTTGAATCACGATATCACAATCAGCAAACACAGAGGAGCGATTACAATCGGCCAGGGTTATGTGTGATATGCGATTGCGATCGCAACATTGCATTGGAGTATTATAAAGGATCGGGGTGATAATAACCATAACTGTGATAGCCTGAACCGATAATATTATAAATGATATTATATATGTTTTGAGATCCAGAAAACAAGGTTTTCATTTGTATTTTGCATTTTCATTAAATAAATGAAATACAAGGGAAAAGGTGGTGATGCGATATTACAGACCCGAAAGGGTTTATTAATGTTGTTATATATGGTTTAAAGTCTGATAAATCCATATACATGATTTTTCAATGTTTAATTTATTTCTTTAATACAAAGAAACCAAGCGATATTTCGGGAGGACCGAAGGTGGAAAGAGGTTTTGCTTGGGCTTCGCCCGAGCCCGTACATTGGCTACCACGTGTCTAGGCCCTGGAGAGAGAAAACCACTCTTTTCGGGCATTTAACTCCTGTATGAAAGAGCCGCCTGAAATGGATCTCAGCCGTTGGATTTGGATCTCCCAAATCAACGATGGAGAATTGATAAGCAGTTAAAAGGTAGACCCAATAGGAGTATAGACTGGATTTGAGGACTCTTGAAGTCCGATGAATAATGTTTTGGTGGTTTTTCTCGTGTTTGAATGCATTTCTCTGTGTAAATAGAGAGCGACTATTTCAGGTATTTCAAAGGCCCGATGCACTCTTCTATTGCAAAACAAGTGGCCACCTCCCCTAAAGGTGTTAACAATGATTATTTAATGCTCAGAAGGGGGATTCGAGTGGGCAGGGGCTGTGAGATAGAATGCCTGAGAAGATGAAACAAACAGATAGTGCAGATTGGCTTTAAAGCCATAGATAGAGAGCAAATAGGACAAGCAGTGCTGAGACAGAGCAAAGACATAGATAGAGAGTGATAGAAGGAGTATGTGTACTCAAAGAGGCTTGAGAGGTTCAAGCAAAACTCTTGTTGTTGTATCTGTTGTGTGTTGAGACTCAAACTGAGATCATACCTTTGTAAAAATCTACTTTGAAGACATAATAGAGAGGTCACCACTGAAGGCTGGACCATGAGATGTAGCCCAGGAGTGTTGGGTGAACTCCTTATTCAACTTGTTGTGTTTATATGTGTTTGTCTATTACGTTCTTTTACTTCTTCATTGTCTATGTATTTCGCAATCTATCCATGCACATGAGTCTGTAATACCTTAATAATTGTCTAAGATCATAAATCATATCAATTATTTATATGTTTTTGATATATGTTGTTTCATTTATGCTAATGCAAATGAAATAAATCATTTACCTTAGTATACATCTTCTTGAATGTGTGTTTTTTACGATATTATGATTGTTGTTATCTTGTGAACTATTTTGCAGGTTAACTAACGATTATTTATGTTGCTTGTCTGTCTCTTCTAAGATAGTAATATTACTTTCTTCAAAGGGGACCACTTGTTTTCCCTTGATGTGAACGAACTTTTCATACATTACACTTCATATCCCATAAAGTTCATACACTTGCTATCACCAAAGTCGTGCATATATCATCTTATTTGTTCATTGCAGTTAAGGTAATCTTTGATAGCACCTATTTAGCAACCGTATGTATTCTTGTTGGGGATGTTACTCCAAACGGTGTATGGTATAATTGGGACATCACATTAGGGAGACACCCTTCCCCATTGTCCGCTTCCAACACCGTCAACTGAGAGTTAAATCATCTCCACTAAGTTTTGACTTCCAAAATATTCATCAAGACTTTAGGATCTCTGAATCATAGTGCCCGTTGTAACTTGGGTCAGAAATTTTTATCCTAAGCTACCAACATCCATTTATTCTGCGATTTCACTCCTCCCCGTAGAAAAAATCTATGGATATTCCTAATTTCCTAAATAATAATTTTTTGGTGTAACAAGAGTAGGAAGCAAGTCATATAGGCATGCATTGTATAACTAATTTTGGAAACATCAATTTGGCCACAATACTAAGTGATCTAAAGGTCTAGCTAGAATGTTTGTTCTCAAATTTGATAAATAGGAGCGACCAAGAGGCTTTTCGGTGAGAGTTTTCAAGCCAAGGTCCTCCTAAATATTGGGTACATCATAGGTTTTCTTATTGCGTTTAGAGAATGAATGAGCTCATGAGATAACAAGACATTGTCTAAGATTTCTCTTCCTGCAACATACTTGTTTTGCCCACAAGATATGAGTTTGCATAACAATGGTTTGAGACTATTGGAAATGAAGTTGGAGACAATTTTATAGATGACAGTACATAAATATATGGGTCTATAAGAGGATGGATTCTACCTTTGCTATCTTTAGGAACTAATGTTATGAAAGTAACATTTAGGGCTAATAAAATAGAAGAAATTATTCTTGAACTTCTATTAGTTCCCACACATAATTCCTTATGATCAACAAATAGATTTGAAAAAAAAACTATTGTGAACCATCTAGTCTACTAGGGGACTTACCCTTCTGCATTTCCATTATGGATTGTTCAAACTATGCTATGGAAATTTCACTTAATAGGAAGGCATTATTTCTAGGAGTAACAAGGGAAAAAATAATTTGAGTATTTTTTCTTATTGCCAGTCTTTGATCCTGAGAGGTTTTATAAGTAGCTACTTGTAGAAGGAATAAGTTCTTCTTCAATGTCTTCACAATTCTCTAATTTGTTCCCTTGTGTACCTTTGATGCAATAAATTCTATTCTATTGTCTAAAGTGGATCATCAATCTATGGAGGAATTTAGTATATATTTCTCCTTCTTTAACAATTTAATTCAAATTTCTACTTCCAAATTATTTCCTCTTTATTTTTTTCTTTCATCCAACTTGCCTTTATTTTTGCTTCATTTTTCCATGATCCTCTATTTTACCTTCCTCCATTATGTGTTATTTGATATCTTCAATTTATATGGATAATTTGTCTTTAGATTCATGGATGTTGTTGAATTCCTTTTTACTCCACATTTTAATGCAAGTTTTGACAATTCAAGTCATTGTTGAAAATTATACATGATCGTTCCCTTAATTATTGGAACCTCCTTCCACCACTTCTTTATATTTTCTTTGAATGAGTTACACTTGATGGATAAGGATTCAAATTGGAATGGTTTTTTACATGACTACCTTGCGAATCAAACTTCAAACATATCAATGGGTGATTTGAGCATAGCTTGGTATAATTATTGCTTCCAAAATCATCCCTATAACAACCAATGACCTAGACACTAAAAAATGTTCTAGTCAAACCAACACCATTATTTTTTCCCACATTTGATTATTCAAAGTACAAATCACATTATTGGTTTCCATATCCACTAATTTTTCGTTTTCAATTAGGTCCTTGAAGTTGGAAGATTCATCCTCCAACCTACAAATTCCCACTTTCTTCTCAACTAGCGATTTATTAGGTTAAAATTCCCTTTAATTATCTAGCATATCTTTGCTAAGAAATCATAAATTCTTTTGATATTTCTAACAATCATTGAATTTTCCCCTAAAGGTTAGGGAGATATACATTGGTGATATAACCAAAATTTTCTAACCCAAACTTCTGAAATATGGATAAATGATTCTTTGCATGGCTATGAAATATGAAAGGTTAATTTACTTAGGATCCCATTTAATAGCTAGACCCTTTGAGGCTACCCTTGTGTTAGTGTCAGTCTTTACAACCTTCCTTCAGTGATCAAACATGCTCTTACAAAGTGATTTTAAGGTGTCAAGGTCAAATTTTGTCATTTCAATAAGTCTTCAAGCAAAATTTGGTCACTAGGCATTAGGTCTAGGGTTTGTTTTCACTCTTTTCAAAATTGTCCAAATGTCGGTCCATGTCACCATTCAGCTGAGTGTACCATTATTCAGAAGGTTTTCATCATCATGTCAAGTTCCATTGGGTCATTTTACAGCTTGTTCATGCTTCAGTTGTGCCTAGGTAAGGTCCATTTCCCTCTCCTAGGGTTTTGGAGGTAATTTCTCTTGGATGGTCAAATAATCGAAAAAACTTGTATCCTAATGTTAACACACCTTCCCCTATCCTTAATGTACCTTATTAAACACTTCCCATCACTGAGATCCCCCAAATTCCTCATTTTTGCACAAACCCTAGTTTCTTGCCACAACTTGGCAATTTTCTAGGTTAGGCCTATGTTTTGCCCTTTTGGACCCCTTCCCCTCACTCAATCTCTGAGATTCCACTTTCCCCTACTTCCTAACATCCCTCCCTACTTCAAAAAATTTTCCCAAGAATTTAGAAGCCCCTTATCCCCTTCATTTCGCTTCATTTCGACAAAATTCCTTGTTTCACACATCGGGATAAGTTTCACTCAAAAGATGTTCCAGAGCCATCAAAGATGAATTTTGCGAAACTGAGAGAGGTTTTTGTCCAAAACAGGCCAAGGAAGAAAAATTCGCTTCACTTTTTACACAGGTGCCACGGTTTTAGAGAAATGTCAAAAATACAATCACCGCGGGAGAATTGATGCACCTCTGAAGTGACCTTGGGAAAATCAAGTTTTCTCCTGGCTTGGTTGGCCGAATAACTTTCTTGATGAGTCAAAGGATAACTAGAAAACAATATATTTCCAATGAAATATCATGAGCTCAATTTGGAGTTGAGGAAGGCATTCAAAATTTGACTGCAACAGCACTCTACCTTGAGGCAACCTCATTTGGCACATTTTGACCAGTCTTGGGAGTTTGATTTTTGACAAGGCAAATTAACTCCAAATTGAAAAATTCCAGTTCGGTTGGAAATTAAACTCAAAGAAATTTCCAAAGAGCTATACTGAACTTGATTTCGAGACCGGGAAGGCCTCCAAAAGTCTCCTGCAAAAAGGCGCTACGCACAGGCTCTATGCGCCGCGCGCCTCAAGCCTAGTGCGCTGCGCTTTCCCTGTGCGCCGCGCGCCTCGCGCGACGCATAGGATTGGGAGGTCCAAATGACAAATGGCTTGAATTTTTGGATTTTTCATAATAAATCATGAATTTTGGTACTTGGACAAGAAATTTGGGCAAGTTTTGGGTCCCCAAAAGGTCAAAAAACATGCAACAAATGACCTCACTGCCCCTTTTTGGACACACAGGAAGCAGTGTTGGGAGATTGCACTTTTGGAGGGGCAAATGGACACCGAATTGGAAAATTCCACTTGGTTTGGAAAGTAGATAGGTAGGGCTTTTCAACAAGCCAATCGGAGCTTAATTTGGACTCCTGCAAGTGCCCCAAAAGTAGTCTGAAAGGCGCGTGATGTATAGAGCTCAGGCGCACGGTGCATAGAGATTTTTGGTCAAATTTTCACCTTCCAGCTCAGAAATTCGGCCAGTTTGACTAGTTTTGATTTGTGATGTAATTTTTGACTTCTCTTGATGTAATTGATTGAACATGATGTAATTTGACACTTAGTTACTTGTTCTAGAAGATTCTTCACCAAAGAGTGAAAATTTAATGAATGAATTGGTTTCCTACCTTATAGAGGCAAGTTGTTTTGACTACCTAGATTGTAGTGCTTTGTTTAGAGTTGGTTGAAATAGCTCCTAGGATGATGAGCTCGACCCCTAGAGGCAGGGAAGGGGTTAGGATGGTCTATATGATGTAATTTCTCAATCATTTTCAGAGGTTGGAGAGGTTGGACACTTGGGATTGCTTTGGCATATCATTGTACATATTATCTCTGCATTTTTGGCTAAGGAAAGACCAGGGTTTTGCAGCACTGTTTGGGATCCATGTGGCTTTATGTGTCGATGGTGTGCTTCTTTCAGTAATTGTAATTTTTTATGTCCATCATTTTCCTTCTCTCATCTTCTGCAATGGAACAAATAAAGTGTTAAGGTAGAATCCATAGGTTGTTATGCTCTGCCTTTAAGTTTGTTTGATTTTCCATGTTTTCATCTGTTTAAGGAGAATTCCTGACAGATACTTGCTCTCCTTAGCTCCTCACCAGTCTGATCTACCCATTCATTCCCTTTAAAAGCATCAAAACGATCGCCTTGCTTGCCCCAATAAGATCTCTGCAGAAATTGTGCCTCCTCCCCGAGCCCAAATTTGCCTTTCCTTGTTTCAACACAAAACCCAAAAATCAAAATCAAACTTTCATATCTATTTACTAGCCTAAAATCAGTTCCCATTTTAAAGTCATCTCTCACCCTATTGCTTATTTTATCGAGATCGACTCGAGAGAGCCCTCTCCTGTCCTCGTAGGGCTAGCTACGAGGCTGAGCGTGGTTTGATGTGGCCTTGAGTTTTACCTTATTTCAGCTTAAGGTAGATTTGAGCGCTAACATAGTGGCGACCATACTGGGGGGAACTAGTTTGCTTGTTAATGTTATTTGATTTATAGCTACAGACGGAGTCTGAAGTCACGCCAGGTAGCCTTGAACTGCACATTGCTGTGCGAGTGCATAGTAGATAAACGTTGCTTCAGTCGATCTCCGGCCTAGCTTGTAATCGTAACACTTAACTTATAAATTGCCCCAGTACATGTATCGAGTTCAGATCTGGTTGTTGATGGTGGACAACGATCAAACACTAGCAAGGCTGAAATCATTCACCTAGCGACTCTAAATCATTTTCGAGATCAGATCCAAAGACCCCACTAGAGGATGATCCCGACTAGCAAAAACATGAAAGGACAACATGGACAGATCAGGTATTCAAATTGGAATTTCATCCAAGACATTTTGTTCTTTGTCATAAATTATTTCTTCTCTTTTCCCAAGAATGTCAAGAAGGCTTTGCAAAGTATACTGTATTTGAGAAGAGATCCTCGGCCCTGCAGTTGATTCTTTCCCTTTGAAGATTGTGAATACCAAAGATTTGCATACCTTTGAGCTTGATCAAGACCTTTCTTCTAAATTTTGTGATGACCATCTTCAAATTGATGAGCCCCAAGAGACCAAGACTAATTCTATACTTGTTGTACATACCCCTACACCTTGTAAAATTCCAGATCGGTATAAACCTCTTGTTTTACCTTCTGTTCTTCATGCTTTCCCCAAAAACTATGATCTATACTTGCGAGGTTTGATGGTGAATGTAAGAATGTCAACGCTGAGCAACATGTGTAGAATTTTGAGTCTTTTCTAGACCTTTTTGAAGTTGATAGCGAAGATGTTAGTATAAGGATTTTTGCTATTTCTTTGCAAGCCAAAGTCAATAGTTGGTTCAAAACCTTGCCTGATGCAAGCATTTCAGATTTCCAGCAGTTTTTCAAAGTTTTTCTCGATAGGTGGATGATCGGACAGAACCTTTTCTTGATTATAGAAGAGTATAACCAGCTGAAAAGATTGCCAGGGGAGACAGTACAACAGTTTTCAGCCAAATTTAACCAAGTTTATTATTCGATCCCAATTGATATAAGGCCTCCTCCAATATCTGCTCTCTTACACTATCCGCGTTCCTTTGATCCGGAAATGGAGTTTCGGCTGAGAGAAAGAAATATTGCAACACTTCACGAGATGCAAAATAGTGCAGTGAATGTAGAGGCTCATTTGCTGATCTTGAGGGCAAGTTTGAAGGAAGAATAAAGAAGAATGTTTCAGAGCAGTTGACACTTTCAGCGGAAAATCTTGATCTTTTCGTAAATGCAGTAGAAGAGATGGTGCGGAAAATGACTGCAAAACATGAAAGTAACATTCAAGAACAAGCGATTGACCCAAAACATTTTGTTTCTGATCCCAGCTGTCATAGTGATTGTTTTACAGATCATTGTGAAGAAGAGAGAGCTATTGATATGATGTGTATGTTTGATGATGAATTACCTCAGTTTGATCAGTATGATAATGATTATGTTCTCCAAAAAGAAGCTAATCTTACAGATTAATTGGTAGCTAGTTTGTGCGAGGAGGAAGTTCACTTTCCGCAGCTCGAATACAGTGATCAAACGATGCATATCAGCTATGACAATGATGAGGAAAGTGCATCAAAGTTTGAAGTAAGTGAAGGATCTTTGCCTTTTTGTTTTGATTCATTTCAGTTCATCAGAGATAACTACCATGCAATAAGAAATCAAATGTCAACAATTCTTGATTTGAATCATCTTGAGAGCAATGAAAATTTTGTTCAAGACTTCTCATATTCAGATTTGCAACCCCCGAAAGCCATTGATCGTCAAGTTGCAACTGAAGACTTGGAAGTGGACACACATGATTTAATGATTCAAGGTGACTCTGTACCATTCTGTTTTGAATCATTTCAGTTTTTGAAGGGTAGATTGCATAGTAAATATTCAAATGAATAGCCTATAACAAATCAACAATCTCTCAGTCTTAATGTTGAGGATGAGACAGATAACAAAATTCTTGAGTAGCCTGGAGCATCAGATTTGCAGCCACTAAATGAAATTGAAGGGCAGATTACAGATGAAGCTGTGGAAGACGAAATACATGATTTGATGATGCAGGAAGATTCTATACCCTTTTGTTTCAAAGCATTTCAGTTTATAAGGAAGAATCTTTGTAAAATCTCTGAAGAAAAAGATGAACAGCTAGAAGGATGTCATACATTTTCAATGGATACATTACAGTAGTCTTTTCAAGTTTTTCATGATCCAATAGCTGATGTTTTGGATGAGGTTTGCAGTCAAAGTCTTTCTCCATTGACTATAGTGAGCTTGAAACGTTGTATTGATACAACTTGATTCCGGCAGCGGTTTCTTTTGTCATTTTCAGCATATGCTCGTCACAAGGCTCGATCAAAGTTTTGCGTTCATGGTATGAGGAAAAAGAGAAGTAATCCAATTTGGATGAGCTAAGTTCTAGTGTACTTTAATTTCAAGATCCTTATGCATTGTTTTTGGAGGCGGATAGAGGATCCATATCATTCAACGGATCTGTTTCCAAGTTTTCATGGGAGTTGCCTTTCAGTAGTTCTCTCTTGTTGTTCATAAGTGAGAACTTGCGGAAAATTTGAACAGCAAATGGAATACTTACTTGGTTGCATTGGTTGTTTCATTTCACTTGATCAGGTGATGAATGAAACTGTTAGAGTAGGTTTTGATGAATAAGCTCCACTTTGAGCATTATTTCCAGTTTGTCGGTTGTGTTTAATTATTGAGTCATCTTTTAGTTAAGTGAGAGTCAATTTGTGTCGTCCGATTCATCAGATTTAAATCATGCATTTTAGTTTGAGTTTTTGACTCCATTTCCCAATGGATGAAGGCACTGTCTGCTTTCCCAGAGATCTGCTGTTCTTGGTACCTCCAAGGAGCTACCATCCCCATTGGAGCCAATGTTAGTGTCAGTCTTTGCAGCCTTCCTTCAGTAATCAAACATGCTCTTACAAAGTGATTTTAAGGTGTCAAGGTCAAATTTTGTCATTTCAATAAGTCTTCAAGAAAAATTTGGTCACTAGGCATTAGGTCTAGGGTTTGTTTTCACTCTTTTCAAAATTGTCCAAATGTCGGTCCATGTCACCATTCAGTTGAGTGTACCATTATTCAGAGGGTTATCATCATCATGTCAAGTTCCATTGGGTCATTTCACACCTTGTTCATGCTTCAGTTGCGCCTAGGTAAGGTCATTTCCCTCTCCTAGGGTTTTGAAGGCAATTTCTCTTGGAAGATCAAATCATTAGCAAAAATTGTATCCAGATGTTCATACACCTTCCCCTATCCTTAATATACCTTATCAAACACTTCCCATCACTAAGATCCCCCAAATTCCTCATTTTTGCACAAACACTAGTTTCTTGCCACAACTTGGCAATTTTCTAGGCTAGGCTTGTGTTTTGCCCTTTTGGACCCCTTCCCCTCACTTGATCTCTAAGATTCCACTTTCCCCTACTTCCTAACATCCCTCCCTACTTCAAAAAATTTCCCCAAGAATTTATAAGCTCCTTATCCCCTTCATTTCACTTCATTTCGACAAACTTTCTTGTTTCACACATCGGGATAGGTTTCACTAAAATGATGTTTCTAAGCAAGAAAAGATGAATTTTGCAAAACAAAGAGAGTTTTTGTTCCAAAATATGCCAAGAAATAAAAACCTCCTTCACTTTTTACACAGGTGTCATGGTTTTAGAGAAATTTCAAAAATACCATTGTCGCGGGAGAATTAATGCACCTCTGAAGTGACCTTGGGAAAATCAAGTTTTCTCCTAGCTTGGTTGGCCAAATGACTTTCTTGATGAGTCAAATGATAACTAGACACAAAGGGATTTCCAACGAGCTATCATTAGCTCAATTTTGAGTTGATGAAGGCATTCAAAAGTTGACTACAACAGCACTTTGCCTTGAGGCAGCCTCATTTGGCACATTTTGACCAGTCTTGGGAGATTTGATTTTTGACAAGGCAAATGAACTCCAAATTAAAAAATTCTAGTTGGGTTGGAAATTAGACTCAAAGATATTTCTAACAAGCTATCCTACACCTTATTTTAACACCGGGAAGGCCTCTAAAAGTCTCCTGCAAAAAGGCGCAACGCCAGGCTCTATGCGCCGCGCACCTCAAGCCCAATGCGCCGCGTGCCTCCCTGTGCGCCGCGCGCCGCACGCGACCCATAAGATTGGGAGGTCCAAATAAAAAATGTCTTGCAGTTTTGGATTTTTCATGGAGAATCATGAATTTTGGTACTTGGACAAGAAGTTTGGGTGAGTTATGGGTCCCCAAAAGGTCAAAAAACATGCAAAAAATGACCTCACTGCCCCTATTTTGACACACAGGAAGTAGTCTTGGTAGAATGGACTTTTGGAGAGGCAAATGGACACCACATTGGGAAATTCTACTTGGGTTGGAAAGTATACATCCAGGGCTTTCCAACAAGCTATCATGACCTCAATTTGGATGGCGGTAAGTGCCCCAAAATCAGGCTGAAAGGCGCGCTACGCATAGAGCTCACGCGCGTGGCGCATAGAGATTTTTGGTCAAATTTTCACCTTCCAGCTCAGAATTTCGGCCAGTTATGACTAGTTTCACCTCTTGATGTGATTTTTGACCCAGCTTGATGTAATTGATTAAAAAAGATGTAATTTTGACACTTAATTACTTGTTCTAGAAGATTCATTCACCAAAGAGTAAAAATTTAATGAATGAATTGGTTTCCTACCTTATAGAGGCAAGATGTTTTGACTTCCTAGATTGTAGTGCTTTGTTTAGAGTATGTTGAAACAGCTCCTAGGATGATGAGCTCGACCCCTAGAGGCAAGGAAAGGGGTTAGGATGGTCTATATGATGTAATTTCTCAATCATTTTCAGAGTTTGGAGAGGTTGGACTCTTGGGAAAAGTTTAACACTCTATTGTACATATTTTATCTGCATTTTGGGAAAGGAAAGACCAGGGTTTTGCAGCGCTATTTTGGATTCATGTGGCTTTATGTGTTGATGGTGTGCTTCTTTCAGTATTTGTAAGTTTTTTATGTGTATCACTTTCATTCCCTTATCTTTTGCAATTGAACAAATGAAGTGTTAAGGTAGAATCCATAATTTGCTATGCGCTGCATTTAAGTTTGTTTGATTATAGATGTTTTCATCTGTTTAGGGAGAATCCTTGAAAGTTTCTTGCTCTCCTTAACCTCTCACCAGTCAGATCTATTCATTCAATCACTTTAAAGGCATCAAAACAATCGCCTATCTTGCCCCAAGTAGACCTCTGCAAAAGCTATGCCTCATCCCCACACCCAAAATTGCCTTTCCCTTGAATTCAACTAAACTCCAAAAAAATAAATTTCAAAATTCTTGTACTCCATACCTAGCCTAAAATTAGTCATCAATTTAGTCATCTCAAGCCACATTGATTAACTTTGCTGAGATTGACTCAGAGAGAGCCCTCTCCTGTCCCCATAGAGCTAGCTACAAGGCTGAGCGTGGTTTGATGTAGCCCTGAGTTTTACCTTATTTCAGCCTAGGGTAGATTTGAGAGCTAACATAGTGGAGACCATACTGGGGAAGAATTGGTTTGCTTGTTAGTGTTATTTGATTTATAGCTACAGACGGAGTCTGAAGTCACGCCAGGTAGCCTTCGAACTGCACATTGCTCTGCGAGTGCATAGTCGATAAACGCTGCTTTAGTCGATCTCCGGTCTAGGTTGTAATCATAAAACTTAACTTATAAATTGCCCCAGTACATGTATCGAGTTCAGATCTGATGGTTGATGGTGGACAACGATCAGACATAAGAAGGCTGAAATCATTCACCTGGCGACTTCATTCACTGAAAAATCCAGAAATGCTTCATGGTGACTTCACTGCAGGGAGATCACTAGTTGTGAGATTTTCAAGATGGACTGAATCATGAGAAGATACACTCCCATGAGCCAAGATCACATTCCAGGTTTTCCGAATAATATGCCCAAGGTAGATTGGTCAAGGAATCTGCCTACGTTTAACAATGATGGTAAGAAAGATGTTGCTTTACATCTGGTTAGATTTCATATGCATATTCGCAAGTTGAAAGTGGATTTTCCTGAAGATTGCTTGATGAAGATATTCCTGGCCACTCTCGAAGGTGAAGCCCAATCTTGGTATGAAAGTTTGCCGCCTGCTTGTATTTACTGCTTAAATGATTTTCATGCCATGTTCATTGAAAGATATCAAGTATCTTATCCATCATTAAATTTAGTTCATGACTGTTGCAAACATGCTTCTACTTTTATTGAAAGCCTTGAGAAATATTATGAAGATGATAATTTCATGAATGAAGAGATCGTGGAGGCCCTGTATGAAAATCCATTTCAGCAGTATAAAGACAACGTAGAGGATTCTTGTCAAGATGCACAGGAAAATTTGCATCAGGATCAAGATCTAAGTACAGTGGAAGATGATGAAGGAGAAGGTTTTATTCCAGATCTGTCCATAGAAGAAGACAGCATGCATGAAAGTCAAGTTTCAATTTCAGAATGTGATAAAGTCAAGTCAGCCATTTCAAATCTAGATTCAGATCGTGATGATGAAGACAACCTTGTTCTGAATCCCATGAAGGAGAGTTCTGTTGTTGAGATCATTTGGAATGAAGAAGACAAAGTTATTGACCAAAGCCTTCATGAGGAGGT
>APFE031301307.1:8047-47012 GCA_000404065.3 Pinus taeda
TAAGTGCACCCAAATCAAAAGAAGAAAAAATGCTAGGTAAGTAGGCTGGGTAGGTAGTTCTGAGGTTGCTGATTCCTAATGGCTTATCAGTTCCAGATTTTCAAGTGTCATCTCACTCAGGACACAATCAGCAGGCAGTAATATGCGAGAAGCTCAAAAGAGGTATAACTAACTCCCCTTCTCCGCTTTCCCCAATCATTAACTAACTTCCCCAAACGAGGTCAAGATCTGCTTGATACCTCTTAAGTTTCATCATTTTCATAACAGTAACTCGAGTAAAGACCTCCTTTACTCAAAGCTGTTCCATACTTTCTCTAAAAAATGGTTCTACCCCCTTGTAACAGCCTAAGGTCTCCTGAACTTAGCGCTTTCTTACCATCTCCATATTAACCACTAACATTATAATTTAGCTCCCTATTTTTCCCGTCCCCCTACTAATATTAAGTAAATCTTCCCCTATGTATTATCCCTCCCTCTAGTTGAAAAATAACCATAAGTACCCCCAGGAATTGCTCAGTTTACCTGAAACTTAGCAAGAACCCTCAACCTTCAAACCATCTTCCAGATACAATGGACTCCTTCCAGAGTATAAAATCCCTCTAAGGTAATCGGACCCCTTCCGAAACCTCAAGTGTCTTTCACACCCACTTACTTACTCTTTCTGCCCAAAACAAACCCCTTGCCGACTTCCTTAACACTCCGCAGACCCTTAAAAGCCAGATCGCATCGCAAGATCACAGTTTCCTCTCCATGCAAGTTATGACCCATCCGTCACCACCCGACGCGATATCGCGATATCGGCGGTCGGCGGTCGCAAGTGCCAAATGTCCAACTCAAACACCCTCCGTTCCCCACCGATGTGATATCGCGATTGCATCGGAGCTAGTTAATCGCATCACCTTCAGTATCAGCACCTTGCCATGTCATTCTGCACCAAGGACCCACCACAGCTGACGTCATGCTGACGTCAGTATCCAGAAAGCCGAAACTTTGTGCAGGAGGAGAAATCGCACTTTGGAGCTCCAGAACAAGAAACAGAGGTAGTTTTCGATGTGTGATTAGCGCGAAGTGCTAATCGCACATCGCTACGGGAAATAGGCCGTTTCAAGGAATCTTCAGGGAATCTTTTGATTCCTTAGCCCGTTGTGCACCGAAAAATCTTGAAAATCGCCCGATCGTGCCAAAGTGATCCGGTTTAAAGACAGCAGCAGATCAATGACAGAGTTTAAAGTGTATCAGATCAAATCATCAGGTATCAAGCGTGTCAAAGAGTATCAGTAGATGGCGGAAGCCATCAATGTAGCAGCAAAGAGTATCCGTGAAAATCTTGAGCAGCGGCCCGAAGCAGGAGAACATTTAATACCTTCGAGCAGATTCAAAGAAAGAGGGCGAAGCCACTCGAAGCCCTCAAATCATAATTATTGCACATTTGACTCACACCAGAGCAGAACTACAGTTCCCAAAGCACAATCATTCCAGCAGCACTGCATCTGGCCTCCAAGGGCCACACTGTCATCTTTTCTGATTCAGCTGCCCCTAGCACAGCCAAAAAGATTTACTTGCATTTAATTCCAGCAACACTTAGATTTTTGAAGAGTTTTCTAGCAGACCTGTTTAGGTTAGTTGTAATGAATGTCTTTCCGATATTTTGCTTATAAATACCACCCTGAACAATGTTGTGAGGGGGTTGGTTGGTTGGTAGCAGTTGGTTAGTTTCCTTCCCAGCATTTTTCTCCGAGCAGAGACCCGCACTGTAACTGTCATATTTTCTATAATCAAAGATTGCTGAAAGCATGGATTGCGAAACTACTTGATGTTTCTACTTGGCCAAGGAATGATTATGGAATTCTTGTGCTTCTACATGATCCAATAAGTGTTTCTCTCCTCTATTAACTTTTATGTTTTTTACCACCGTTCCGCCTTCTAAATTGCAGGAAAAAAGAATAGCTTAAGATTTGTTTCACTACACCTTAAGTTCAATTTATGCATTTTTCGATGTTTTCTTCAGAAATAGCTATGAGCATGTATACTTAGATGATCTTGTTTATGCTGTTTCTCTCACATATGAATTCATGTTTAGAAATTCTTAACTGCTCCTGGATCCCATTCATCCATTTCTCCTCTTTTTCATCCTGATGAAATGATTCTCCTTTGCCTTTCATCCCTGATTTTCATTCTGTACTTTCAGTAGATTGATAATTGTATCCTGTGTGGCTATCTCGCTCCATAATTCCGTTGTGACCAAGAAAACGCCGTAGCAAGCCTCAATCCGTGACTCCATGCCCAATGGTTCGAAACTTATCACACCTTACCTTGCCTCTTTGTTTGAGAATCCTACCTTCCATCCAATCACAAACAAAACACCCTTGAAGCCAGAAGGCTAGCCTAAAATCATCAACAAAAGTTGAATCATAAAGAGAGAGCCCTCTCTGATTGCAGGTGGGCTAGAACCTGCAATCCAAAGATTGGTTTGTGGTTACCTCGGCCGTATCCCTATAAGGAGCCTAGGGACAACCTGAGTGATAACATAATGGCGACTCCACTGGGGACCTCCTCAGATAAACTAATTAAACCGGTTTGTAGCTCTACAGAGGAAGAGACCGACTTATAAAAGCCTTGGTCGACCTGTACCTGTGTTCTCCACTGGGGATTCAAGCGCTTTGTTCATTTTTTTAAACCCTGCTTACTGGAGAAAGTGCTCCTGTTCTTCAGAGCTTGTCACACTTAGTTCTGGTCTTTGATGGTGGACAGAGATCAGGCACTTCAAAATCTAGGCATCCACCTGGCGACTTCACTTCAATTTCAATCAAAGGCTCCACTGAGGAACGAACCAATTTTACAGCCAAATACTCCATGTTCCCAAGCATTAACAGTGAGAGAGAATGACCAAGTTCTGGGAAGATCTTCCATTTGATGAAGCTTTAGATGAATTCAGAAAATTTTTATCAGAATTCGAACTTAATGAAGAATTTTTCAGAGCAGTATTGTTAAAAACAAAAACAGCAGGCCGCCCGAATAAACTTTTTCTTGAGTTAGTGGTTGAAAGATATAAGAATGAAATTGGACTCTTGGAAGCTCAGATACAATCATACAATTTCCGGGACCTTAAAGAATTTTACCAAAATCTTCCTCCCCCAGTCCACAGGGAAATAGTGCTATCTCCTGAATTACAGATTGAGTATGATCTGGGTTTCAAGGCAAAGACAGAAGGATTAGCTGCTAGGCTTATTACCGAGGATGCAGCTATTCCATCTGACCAAGAAGACCCAGAATCATGCCAAGTTTCCCTTCCCCAACTCAGAAGGAAATAGCACTACCTGCTGACTTACAGATTCTGTATGATTCTATTTTCAAGGCAAAGACAGAAGGACTAGCTGCTAGGCTTATTACCGAGGATGCAGCTGCTCCATCTAACCAAGAAGACCCAGAATCATGCCAAAGTCTCCCTTCCCCAACTCAGAAGGAAATAGCACTACCTGCTGACTTACAGATTCTGTATGATTCTATTTTCAAGACAGAGACAGAAGGATTAGCTGCGAGGCTTATTACCAAGGATGTAGTTGTTCCATCTGACCAAGAAAACCGAGAAGAAGTTCTCTCACATGATGATTTTATTGATCCTATTGTAGACTACATGGAACTTTTGCTTGACGCAGGATCCCTAGCGTGATTTCTCAGTGAAGACCAAATACATCAACAGCAACCGTTCTACGCCACAACCCTGATTATGAGGGCACATGACCGAATAATGCTTCCAAGTTCAAAAACCATCAGTCAGCAAGATCACTCTTTTCTTCAGTTGCTTAAGTGGCTGCACTCGTTATTTGATCTCACCTGACAGCAAAGTAAGTGCTGGTTACGATAGGTAGGTAGGAGAAATAAGGTAGCCGGAGAAGACGATTTTGCAGAAAACAGCAACAACTAATGACTAAGGCATTCTGACCTGCTGTTCTTGGCTTCTCACAAGGAGAAGCCATCCCCAAGTGGAGCCACTATTAGCTTCCTGCTGCAGCAGGTTATTCATATTTCATGATTGACATTTTTACAGGCCAAATGTGTCGTACTTTACATGCTGCAATGCTCCATATTTGCTTAACAGTCTCCAAGCGAAGAAGGCTACTCCAAGTTCTTTCAATTGCCTTCCAAATTTTGAAAAAGTTATCCCGGTATCGCCCATTTTCAGTTAAAGGGAGGTCCAAACAGCTTAATCTTGGTCTCCCTAGGTTTAAATTTCCTGTTTTAGAATATAGAGAATGTAAATATGTCCAAACAGCTTAATCTTGGCAGATTCTTAGATAGGTAGAGAAGCAGGAGGAGCCCAATAGCTTAATCTGGGCCTTGGAAGAAATAAGGGTAGTATGTAGATAGGAAAGCATCAAAAGAAAAATGGAATGATGGGTTTGCAAGTCTAAGTGCACCCAAATCAAAAGAAGAAAAAATGCTAGGTAAGTAGGCTGGGTAGGTAGTTCTGAGGTTGCTGATTCCTAATGGCTGATCAGTTCCAGATTTTCAGGTGTCATCTCACTCAGGACACAATCAGCACGCAGTAATATGCGAGAAGCTCAAAAGAGGTATAACTAACTCCCCTTCTCCGCTTTCGCCAATCATTAACTAACTTCCCCAAACGAGGTCAAGATCTGTTGATACCTCTTAAGTTTCATCATTTTCATAACAGTAACTCGAGTAAAGACCTCCTTTACTCAAATCTGTTCCATACTTTCTCTAAAGAATGGTTCTACCCCCTTGTAACAGCCTAAGGTCTCCTGAACTTAGCGCTTTCTTACCATCTCCATATTAACCACTAACATTATTATTTAGCTCCCTATTTTTCCCATCCCCCTACTAATATTAAATAAATCTTCCCCTATGTATTATCCCTCCCTCTGGTTGAAAAATAACCATAAGTACCCCCGAGAATTGCTCAGTTTACCTGAAACTTAGCAAGAACCCTCAACCTTCAAACCATCTTCCAGATACAATGGACTCCTTCTAGAGTATAAAATCCCTCTGAGGTAATCGGACCCCTTTCAAAACCTCAAATGCCTTTCACACCCACTTACTTACTCTTTCCGCCCAAAACAATCCCCTTGCCGACTTCCTTAACACTCTCCAGACCCTTAAAAGCCAGATCGCATCGCAAGATCGCAGTTTCCTCTCCATGCAAGTTATGACCCATCCGTCACCACCTGACGTGATATCGCAATATCAGTGGTTGACGGTCGTAAGCGCCAAATGTCCAACTCAAACCCCCTCCGTTCCCTGCCGATACGATATCGTGATCGCATCGGAGCTAGTTCATCGCATCACCTTCAGCATCAGCACCTCGCCATGTCATTCTGTACCAGGGACCCACCACAGCTGACATCATCCGCCGTACATCCGACGTCATGCTGACGTCAGTAGCCAGAAAGCCGAAACTTCGCATAGGAAGAGAAATCGCACTTCGGAGCTCCAGAACAAGAAACAAAGGCAGTTTTCGATGCGCGATTCGCTACAGGAAATAGGCTCTTTTGGGGAATCTTCGAGGAATCTTTTGATTCCTTAGCCCGTTGTGCATCGGAAAAGCCCGAAAATCGCCCGATCATGCCAAAGTGATCCGGTTTAAAGACAACAGCAGATCAATGACAGAGTTTAAAGTGTATCAGATCAAATCATCAGGTATCAAGCATGTCAAAGAGTATCAGTAGATGGCGGAAGCCATCAATGTAGTAGAAAAGAGTATCAGTGAAAATCTTGAGCAACGGCCCGAAGCAGGAGAACATTTAATACCTTCCAGCAAATTCAAAGAAAGAGGGTGAAGCCACTCGAAGCCCTCAAATCATAATTATTGCACATTTAACTCACACCAAAGTAGAACTACAGTTCCCAAAGCACAATCATTCCAACAGCACCGCACCTAGCCTCCAAGGGCCACACTGTCATCTTTTCTGATTCAACTGCCCCTAGCGCAGCCAAAAAGATTTACTTGCATTTAATTCCAGCAACACTTAGATTTTTGAAGAGTTTTCTAGCATACCTATTTAGGTCAGTTGTAATGAATGTTTTTCCGATATTTCACTTATAAATACCACCCTGAACAATGTTGTGAGGGGTTGGTTGGTTGGTAGCAGTTGGTTAGTTTCCTTCTCGACATTTTCTCTGAGCAGAGACCCGCACTGTAACTGTCATATTTTCTATAATCAAAGATTGCTGAAAGCATGGATTGCGAAACTACTTGATGTTTTCACTTGGCCAAGGAATGATTATGGAATTCCTGTGCTTCTATATGATTCAATAAGTGTTTTTCTCCTCTGTTAAATTTTATGTTTTTTACCACCGTTCCGCCTTCTAAATTGCAGGAAAAAAGAATAGCTTAAGATTTGTTTCACTACACCTTAAGTTCAATTTCTGCATTTTTCGATGTTTTCTTCAGAAATAGTTATGAGCATGTATACTTAAATGATATTGTTTACGCTGTTTCTTTCACATATGAATGCATGTTTAGGAATTCTTAACTGCTCCTGGATCCCATTCATCCATTTCTCCTCTTTTTCAGCATGATGAAATGATTCTCCTTTGCCTTTCATCCCTGATTTTCATTCCTTACTTTCAGTAGATTGATAATTGTATCCTGTGTGGCTATCCCACTCCATAATTCCCTTGTGACCAAGACCATGAAGGATGAATTCCAAGTAACTCTAGTTGTGCCAAAAATTTATTGCTTGAATAATAGAGTTCCTTGATTCCACTATAAATTTCAAAGGAGGAGGAATGTTATTAACACTTGCCCCCTCACCCTTGCCACTAGGGCAACCAACTTCCCCCTCTAGAGAAGTTATGTCTCGCAATGCTTTGTCTAAGGAGTATTGAGGCTTGAACCATGTTTGAAACCTAATAATAACTATCCTAAATCTTAATGAAATGTTCTTATTGTTGTAACGAAGAAATGTTTAACCTTCACTTATTTAGTATTAATTTGATTGTAACATCCCTAGTGAAAATTCCATGTAATAAAAGTTAAAAACAATAACCATAGTTGATGGGATTGCAAGTTGAATGTTGGGTAAGACATCCTAGGGGGTGTTAATTTGCTTGTTTATGGCTAAGGAATTGTCAAAGGAAATGGCTAAAGCTTTGGAAAGGAAAAATGGCATTTTTGGCACAATTATTTATGAAAATAATGGAAATTAGGAAAAATGGGAGGTGAAAGGTCACATGTTGCATGTGAGGAGGAAAATGAAGGAAAATAATGGAGAATGAAGAGAATAGAGGCCTCATTCATAAAAAGGCTTATGAGGATCAGTTGGTAACCTTTTGTCAATTGAATTTTGGAGCTATCCCATTATTCTCTCTCTCTCTCTCTCACTCACTCTTGGGAATCTAGAGTTTCTTGGAGCACTTTGACATTGGAGTAAGAAAGGAAAACAAGGCAAGAGGAAGCAAAGATCAAGAAGGGAAAGATAGGATCAAGTAGCTACATTAGGATTCATTACAGGTATGAACTTGGATGTGTATTTTATTTACTAGATTTGGAATGCATGTGTTTCTTTTGTACCATGGCATGGGTTTTTCTGTGTGATAGTAGTTTTAGGCTAGCCTTTCCATTCCCTGATAGCTTTGATGAGATGGGTTCTCTCATACGGTTTATGTG
Source organism: Pinus taeda (assembly GCA_000404065.3). NCBI lineage: Eukaryota > Viridiplantae > Streptophyta > Pinopsida > Pinales > Pinaceae > Pinus > Pinus taeda. The sequence goes on from APFE031301307.1 coordinate 15,678, forward strand.
GGATGGATAGATTGGATTCGAAGCTAAGTGGGGTGGATCTTCGAATTCATGAATTCATGGTCTAGTGTTGGCCTAGTAACCCCTGAATCAGAATGTGGGTTGTGGTAAAGTCATATTGTGTGCCTCAGTGGGCCTAAGAATCCATGTCGGTGAATGACGGGATATATGGTAAAGCCAAGAGGTGTATTTTCTCTCCATTGGACCTAGTGGTACCAGGATGGGATGCATGATAAAGCCTGGGGAGTATGTCTTGATGTAGGGCCTAGTGATCCCTTGATAAGACTATGGATGCATGGTAAAACCTCAGAGACAAGGAGGCACTCAAATTCCTCATGGTCTAGGTGGAGAAATCTAGTGGCATCTATGTTGATTGGTGTTATTGGTGTGTTCTATGAGTCCCACATTCATGAATGGGATATGGCACAGGGGTGATTTCCTGAAGAGGGACTTGGCTCAACCAATCTAAGATCGGGTGGAACATGGTAGTCCCATCTTCGGTTGGTTTATTTCATTCATTAATGAGAAATTTGTTCACTTGATTTTCATGTGTAAATGTGATGATGTATATATGTATTTTGATGGTTGGTATGTTTATGGTAATTTGTTTCCTATTATGTTGATTATATGAATATTTTATGACAACAACTATGTATGGCTCTCAACATGTTTTTATTTGTAGATGAATGGATAATGTATCTATGGCCTAATAGATGATAATGCAACAAATGACATGAGGGAACAATGGTACATAGTGATTCTCATATAAATATGAGATCGCTACGCTTAATTCTATTGTTTACACCTATAGGTTACATGTTGATGATGTGTTTGATGAAATTCTTGTCATGGCTATTAGGGGGTTGGTTATGGTCTTGTTCAATTTATTTCTTTTGCATCATTGTTTCCCTATATTTTTACTGATTCTAACCTATCATTCCATTCTAGGTAGTGGCCTAGGCTCTAGGCCTAAAAAAGTGACTTAAATCCTAGGGTCGCTGGCATAGAACTGGCAATTTTAGTCTCTGGTCACTAGTAGGCATGATCATGAGATTGACTTTAGGTTGTTGGTTACTCCCTTGCCTAGCATGAGAGTGATTATGGCCTAAGAGATCTATAACAGTAGTAGAACCCAGAGACAACCTGTCTGAGTGGCTGACATGTCTCCTGAGGGTTATGTTGTTGATGTTAGATGACTTTGTGTGATCTTCCATCGATTCCACTTCCTTAAGGTCACATAGGAGGTTGAATCTAATCATACTAGCCTCTTGCCTCATGTTTAACCCGGTTTGCATGGTTACTTGGGTGGATGTGGGAGGAAGGGGTTACAAAGTTGTATCAGAGCATGGTTCAACCCTCAGACTGGATGGGCGATGTGTGTTGGTGATGCATGCATGTCAGTTGCATGTGTGTCTCTTACACTTGCATTTCATGTGTTTGTTGCATTTTCTTATTGATTGATTATGGTTGTAGCATGGTTGATATGGATAAATTGATATTGATCTTTCAGAATGCATTTTTCATGAGTATGTTACTGGTTGCATATGTATTATATGCCGCTTACATGTTTATTATATTGCCTACTTAAATCCTTGTATGCTAGGTTACATTCTTGAATACGTTGACTACATATATTAGTCTTGTAGTTTGATTACAAGAATTTATCTCTTATGTTTGACTACATGTGTTTATGCATATGTGTAGTGGATTAGGCATTTATTATGCATATTGTTGGTTGCATGTGGAAATGTGTACAATGGGGTAATGGTTGTTGTCATGCATGAGGTCATAGCAGACATTGTTGATATGGCCTCGCATTAACGATGGGCCCCTAGTCAGAGTGATTTTTATGTGTTGATACATTTTTTTTGCGTATGCCTATATGATATTATAATTATGTTATACATGTATCAAGCTAATTTGGTGATCTTGCAGACAAGGTATCCTCCCCGAGCTATACTAACATACGTTAATTTATGGTGATATGGTTTATTTGACATATTTTGCATTATAGGAAGAAATATCAAATGGCTAGCAACATGGTCGACTACAAAGACTCTCCCAACGAATCCAAAAAGTAGTACAAGGTTGGGAATCCTTGTGATTTTGCAGTTGAATTGAGAAGCAGGAAGGAAGAAATAAGGATTTTTAAGGAAGATAATGACCGAATCATACAAGCACAAGAGAAGAAAGCATAGGTTAATGATATACTTCTTCAGAGTTTGTCCTAATTGCAATGACAAGGGTTGCTTCAAATCAGCCATGGACATGAGGATGGAACTAATGGGGCATGTGGTTGTAAGTCCCTTGGTAGGCATAGGTCATATATATCTGATATAGTGAGAGATGGTAGGTTGTTGGACACTTTGGATAGGAGGGGCGATGAGTAGAGGTATTATTCTAGTTATGGTTCTGATAGACATCATGATCGTCATTGCTATCATCCTTATAGGAGGAATGATAGGGGATAGTTTCTGAATGAATTCAAGAAAGAAAAACCACTTATGTTTGATGGAGATGTGAAGAAGCCAGAATATGCAGAGGTTTGGATACTTGGGATGAACAAATTATTTGATTTGCATGAGTACACAGATAAAATGAAGGCCAGAATAGCTATCTTCAGTTTCAAAGGTAAAGCAGACATCTAGTGGGAATATGTTAAGCGGGTCAAAGATATCAAGATAGATGATTTGAGTTTGCGGGAATTGAAGAGGCTTTTCAAGAAGAAATAGTTGTCAAAAAGATATTACAACAGTAAGGCTAAATAATTCTATGAGTTAAATGTGGGATCAATGATAGATGAAGAGTACATGAATAAGTTTTTGGAGCTATTGAGGTATGTATCATAACTTACTGATGAGAAGGCTAAAGTTCATAGATTTTTTAGTGGTTTTCCATTAGAATTTAGAGATTAGATTGAGTATGATGAGCCTCAGTCACTTGAGGAAGTCATTGGGAAATTGAAGCATTTCTACGAACAACCAAAGTGTGAGAATGAATATCAGCATGGATGGTATGAAAAATACAAAGGTAGAGGTGAATGGAAACCTAAAAGAAAAAGGCCTTAGAATGTAGATGGGAAAGAAAATGTGGCACCACAATAGAAATTTAAATCAGCTAGACAAGGACATGTGTCACAATAGTAGAAACAACAACATAGAGGTGAGGGCATTAGTCAGTTGGAGTGTTTGACACGTGGTGAGAAATGCCTTAGGAGAGATTTTCCTCAGCATCAGCGTGGAAGACCTAAGATATACAATGCACAGGAGGTGTAAACTATTGGGGATGTTGGTTAGAGTATTCCACGTATCTATGCAGTAGTTGACAACATCCAGGTAAAACACCAAGAATCTATTATTGAGATGGACGGTAAGCTCTAAGAGCAAGTTATTTCTATTTTGATTGACCCTGGATCTAATTATAGCTATGTTAGTCTTCACTTGTTGGATAATTTTGGTTTGAATAAGGAATTTCATGTAGAGTCTTGGTTCGTGCAATTGGATACAAGTACAAAGAAGAGAGTTCATCATTGGGAAAGAGCTTGTGCATTTGACTTCAATGGTATGCTTATCGCAACACATCTAAATGTATTACCATTGGGATCATACAATATTTTGTTGAGCATGGATTGGTTGTATCTTCATAGAACCAAGGTAGATTGTTATGACAAATCCATTTAGTGTGTTGATGACAATGGGGAACCAAGAGTCTTGTAAGGTAAGAATAAATGCACATTAATTAGGATGGTGACAGCTATAAAAGCAAAACATAGTTGCAGGAAAGGGTGCAAGTTATTTGTAGTACACATTTCCAGTGATAAGGGTAAGGATGTTGAGGATGCATATGTGTTGAATAGGTACCCAGTTTTGCAGCAATTTTAGGATGTATTTCCTTAAGACATTAAAGAGTTTCCACCTCACCGGGAGGTAGACTTTTCTATTGAGTTACTGACAGGGGCACCTGCAACATCAAAAGCACCTTACAGGATGAGGACACCCGAGTTGGTTGAGTTAAAGCTGTAGTTGAAGGAAATGTTAGACAAAGGATACATTAGGCCAAGTGTATCACCTTGGGGTGCACCGGTCTTATTTGTGAAATAAAGATGGTTCTATCAAATTATGAATTGATTAAAGGAAGTTGAAAAAAGTGACTATCAACAACATGTACCCTTTGCTAAGGATTGATGAATTGTTCGATCAGTTGAAGGGAGAAGCAGTGTTCTCAAAGATTGATCTGAGATCCAAATACAATCAAGTATGCATCAAAGAGGATGATATTTACAAGAGTGTGTTCAAGATCAGGTATGGGAATTATGAGTTTTTTTTTGTTCCATTTGGCTTAACTAATGCTCCAGCTATGTTCATGCATTTTTTGAATAGCATGTGAAGGAATTCCCACTGTAGACCAACAAATTATGCAATATAATAAAACACAATACAAGATCTACTTCTACAACACTTTGCGGAAACTTAATCGAATTGAGCAAGATCAAGAGAACACATATAACTGAGAATGAGAAAGCAATCACACATAACACAAAAGAAATATCATGGGAAAAGCCTTAGCCTAAAACCCCAACTCTATATTATCAGACAAGTGGAAATCTTGTTCAAGATACAAAAAGAATCAACTCGCGAGCTATCATGCTCTCTCTGCAATCAAACAATATAGCTCACAGACTGAATAAACATAGTATATGTCCTCCTCAATCCCTCCAAGCCTCCTATTTCCTTGCACAATTTTTCTTAGGTTCTAATGATGTCACATGTGTGAATTGGCCTTGTCACACTCATTGTAACCTCTGATCTAACTGCGCAATCCTCAAGTAAAGAATTCCTTCTGCATGAAAGGAATATTCACAATGGAATATTCTAGCAACTGATAGTACACTCCCCCTCCATCTGATCTAAACTGGGTATCTGACTTAACTGACATGCATGAGTTATTTATGAGAGAATATTCATTTATCTGGAGAGCAACAGTTACATTCATGTAAGCATTAACTAACTGAACTCACAATTAATTAAAACAAACTTTTTGAATTAATCTAACTAGACTTGAATTGACTGAGTTAAGTAAGTCAACTAATTGTAACTCAATATTACAACTCACTCTTATCTCTTTAACTGATGGATAAATTCCTCAATTAATGGAGAAACTATTGCATGTCCCCACATAGACTTCAAGTTTGATTTTCCTTAATTAATTAACTCAAGATGAATTAATTAATTAATTTACAAACTACTGCTAAAATCAAATTCGAATTTTACTTCACTCTTTTAGTATAGGGACTGACTAAAATAGGAAGGTATCCCAAAATGCCATTTTTAGAATGTTATTTTTAGCACTTCCATATTTCCATCCATTATTGCTAAGATCAACACTGACGGAACTACTATTTATAGCAGTGCTATTTTTAGCAATTCTATTTTTAGCATTTCTTCTTGCTATTTTCAACACTCCCTCTCAACAAGAAAGGGATTATCAGTAACTCTGATCCTATCTCTGTGGAACTCAAACTTGGATTTTGACAATGCCTTAGTCAAAATATCTTCATCTTGTTCCTCGGTCAAAACATATAAGAACAACATTATCCTCTTGACCAGACAGTCTCGAAGATGATGATACTGGATATCTATGTGCTTGGACCTGTCATGAAAAACTAGATTCTTAGAGAGTTTGATACAACTCTGGTTATCGCAGTAGACCACTCTAGGATCCATCATCTGACCAAACAATCCCACTAGAATCTTCCGCATCCAAATGGCCTCACATGTAGTGTGACTAGCATCCATGTATTTAGCCTCTACTGAGTTAAGTGTAACTGATCTTTGTTCCTGTTGTACCAGGAAATTGTAGCTGAACCAAGGTTGAATATTCCTCCATAATTGCTCTTCCGGTTTGATGGACTCCCTACCCAACCCTCATCTATGAAACCCTGAAGCTCCACTCCCTCTATCTGTCTATACCACAATCCAAACTGAGATGTGCCTCTTAGGTATCTCAGCACATGCTTCGCAACCTTCCAAAACAGCTTGGTAGGTTGAACCATAGCTTGACTCAACTGGTTCACCGCAAAGCATAAGTCAGGTCAGGTGTTCACCAGATACATAAGTGAACCCACCAGCTACCGATAAATAGTAGTAGCTATTACCTCACCTGAAGTAGCATCCTCCTTCCTCCAGTTCCTAGCTAGAGGAGTCTGCATGGGCTTGCACTTCTCCATGTGAAAGTGCCTAAGTATCTCATTGGCATACTTGCCTTGAGACACAAATACTTCCCCATATTTCTGCCACACCTCCATGCCTAGAAAGTAGTGCACAAGGCCCATGTCCTTCATCTCGAACTCTTGAAAGGTCCTCCTTGCAAGATTGTATTAGCTGATCATCACCTGTCAAAATCAGATCATTGACATAAAGAATAGTGATCAATGGTTTACCTTCTACCACGATGTGGTAAAGGTTCACATCCGCTTCACTCTTGGTGAAGTCCAAACCGGTGAAATAGATGTCGATCCTTGTGTACCAAGCACAAGATGCTTGCTTCAGCCCATACAAAGCCCTCTTGAGTCTCCACACATGCGACTAACGATCGAAGGTCTTGAAACCCTTTCATTGCTACATGTACACCTCCTCCTCAGTCTTCCCATTGAGGAATGTTGTCTTCACATCCATCTGGCGGTTCTTCCACCTCATATGAGCTGATAGTGCCAACATTGATCTAATCGACGAGTACTTTGCTATGGGAGCAAAAGTCTTATCATAGTCAATCCCCTTGACCTGTGAGAAACCCTGGGTAACAAACCTTGCCTTATGTTTCTCAACACTACCATTAGCTGCCTACTTTACCTTGTAAATCCATCTAGAAATCACCACTGACTTTCCATGAGGCCTTGAGACAACATCCCACATACTGTTCTGAATGATAAAGTCATACTCCTCTACCATTGCATCAACCCAAACTTGTTGCTGCACTGCCTCCTCAAATGAAGAAGGTTCAATATCTATAGACTCCCCAACCAAGTCCATGTACCCAATGTACCGCTCAAGTGACATCCTCTGTCTGCGCCGAGAAGATGGCTATCCCACATTCTCCCACGCATCTAGCATCAACCTGTCAGCTTCCCTTGAGCATTTCCGCCCGTCTCTGGAAGTATCAGTATGAGTGGATGTCTCCACTCCTAGATCTTCTGCATGTGGTTGCTCCACATCAATCTAAGGCTCCTCCTCCTTAGGAACTGGAAGTTCCTCATCTGCATGCAACTCAATCTCCCTCTCAACTGATAAGCGCATGGCTTTTTTCTTGTCAGACTTCAAATCCCTACATACCATAGTATTCTGAGTGGAAGGAAAGTACACTTGATAGTTGTGGGGTGTATTTGTGTACCCCACAAGTATACCCAACTCAACTATTGGGTCTAGCTTCTTCCTCGCATCTTTTACACATGACAGTAAACTAATGATCCAAAGACATGGAAGTGACTTACATCAGGTCGCTTCCCAGAATATTCCTCCATAGGTGTCTTCATCCCCAGTATACGGTGCAGGCTTCTATTCTGCAATTATACTATTGTATTGCATGCCTCGGCCCACAAATGCAATGGTAGGCTTTGGTCATGAAACATTACTTGAGCTCCTCCTAGAATTGCTTTGTTCTTCCTTTTGTCCACCCCATTCTGCTGTGGGTTATGGGGTGTCGTTAATTCCCGTTTAATACCTTCTACAGCACAAAAGTCTTCAAACTGTTGGGAGACATACTCTCCACCATTGTTGTTGCGCAAGGCTTTTATTTTCTTTCCAGATTCTTTCTCTACCAAGGCTTTAAAATCACAAAACCTCAAGAAGGTTTGATCCTTCTTTTGCATAAATTAAATCTAGCATCTATGGGAAAAATCATCAATAAAAATAACATAGTACCTTTGTTTAGCAGTGGAGGCTGTAGAGAAAGGTCCACAAACATCTGAGTGAACTCACTCCAGGATTGCTCCAACTATACTATCTCGATCCAGAAAGGAATATTTCGCATACTTACCGAAGGTACAACCTTTGCATGTAGTCGTCTACTCATGTTTTCCCTTGGCTAATCCGGTAGAAATTTGTTGCATGATCTTTAGGGCTCCATGGTGCAAGTGACCCAGTATTCTATGCCATAGCTCACCAACATCTTGGCTTTGCACCATCTCAGCTTTGGAACTCAAAGCAACACAGTCATCTACCTCCAACTTGTAGAGATTGTTGACTCGAATCCCTATTCAATTTGTCTGTCCAATACCGATATGCCTTAGGAATACCTTTCCTTGACTAAAGACTACATCATAGCCTTTATCTTGTAGCATAGCAATAGACACAAGATTCTTCTTCACACATGGTACATACTTTACATCAGTCAGGGTGAGGGGAGCTCCATGCTCCCTCTGAAACACAACCATGCCTTCACCTGAAACATGATACTTTCCATCATCACCGATCTCAATCTGCATCTGGAGATCCTTCTCCTCCAAGGTACTAAAACTATTCTTGTCACCTAACATGTGGAATGAAGCTCCATTATCTAGGTACCACACACATCCCACCATGGATGAAACCATGCATGCGATAAGCGAGAAATCCAGCTCAAACTGTGAGGCCAGTGCCTCACTATCAAATCCCTTTGAGGAACCCTTCTTGTATTTCTTCTGTGGAAAATTCCTAGCATAATGGCCCACTTCATGACAATAAAAGCATCGCACTTTCGATTTGTCAATCTTCTTCCCACCATGGGAAGAACCGGATTTGGGATGGGATGCCTTCCCTTTCCCTTTCCTCGCCTTCCTCGCTAAGGCTAGATTTTCCTCATCTTCTTGCTTCGATGAGGATCCATCTTTGGTGCTTCTTCTTATTTCCTCCTACATCAAATCCGACCAAAGTCGTTCCCAATTTGGCAATTTTTCTCTCCCATTAACCAAGTCTTGGTAGCTATGTCAGCTCTTAGGGAGACCTAGGATTGCAAGACTCACTATGTCATCATCAGCAGTCTTGATCCCTACACTTCCAAGCTCATCCCTGCAGGTGGTGAGCTTGTTGAGATATGTAGCGATCGTGTCACCCTTTTCGCACTTGATCTTACGAAGCTTGTCTTTCAGTGCCAACTTCCTCTGATCGTTGTTGTTCTAATATAAATCTTTCAATGTTTTCCACATCTAAAATGGAGTCTCCTTCCCATGGAGGCTCGAGACAATGTGGTCTTAAACTCCCTCTAGGAGGATTCTCCTTGCTCTAGCCACACATTTTTTCCATTCTTCCAATTGAGTAGCATCAGTCGGCTTTGGGCCACTTGATCAGAGGTTACAGTGAGTATGATGGCACCAATTCACACATGTGGCATCATTGGACCCCAAGAAAAATTGGACAAGGAAATAGGAGGCTTGGAGGGCTTGAGGAGGACATATACTATGCCTATTCAATCTGTGAGCTGTATTGTTTGATTGCAGAGGGAGCAGGATAGCTTGAGAGTTGATTCTTTTTGTAACTTGAACAAGATTTCCACTTGTATGATAAGACAGAGTTGGGGTTTTAGGCTGAGGCTTTCCCCGTGATATTTCTTCTATGTTATGTGTGATTTCTTTCTCATTCTCAGTTATATGTGTTCTCTTGATCTTGCTCAATTCAATTAATCTTCCACAAAGTGTTGTAGAAGTAGATCTTGTTTTGTGTTTTAGTATATTGCATAATCTGTTAATCTACAGTGGGAATTTCTACATCTTGTTGTGTCCATATTTGGATAAGTTTGTTGTTGTGTTCATTGATGATACTAGTATATTCTCAAAAGGAGGCAGATCATGCTGGGCATTTAGTAGCAGTGTTGAGGTTGTTGAGGGAGCATCGATTGTATGCTAAGCTTAGCAATTGTAGCTTCTTTTAGAGCAAGGTACAGAATTGTAGTAGATCTAGAGAATATAAGGGCCATCATGGAGTGGGTATCTCCTAAGAGTGTGGATGAGGTGAGATATTTCATAGGTTTGGCAGGCTATTATTGGAGGTTCATTGGGAACTTCTCGCAGATTTCTTATCCTATCACAACATTGCAGAGGAAAGGTAAGAATTTTGAATGGATAAGGGAGTGTGAGGCTAGCTTTGAGTAGCTTAATTAGTTGTTAACACATGCACCGGTGTTACAAATTGCAGATCCAGACAAAGAGTTTGTGCTATGCATAGATGTTTGCTAGAGAGGACTTGGTGGAGTCTTTATGCAGGATGGAGGGGCGGTGTGCTATAAGTCATGGAAACTAAATGAGCACGTGAAAAGCTACATGACACCTGACCTTGAGTTATTAGCGATCATACATGCATTGAACATGTGGATACACTATCTTCTTAGCAAGAGGTTTTTACTTTTAAGTGATCATATTTGGTCGAGGTATTTGTTTGACCAGTTGAATCTGAATTCTAGGTAGGCTAGATGATTGGCTAGGATCAACAAGTTTGATTTCAAGATCAGGTACATCAAGGGTAAAGAGAATAGGGTGGAAGATTCTCTCAGTAGATGGGTACAGGTACATCACTTGGCATCTACGAACTCCTATGGGTCAAACTTACAGGATAGGGTCTTACAGGTAGGTCAGCAGTGTGTCAGGTACATGGAGATTGTGCACAAGTTGCAACACAATGTTGGTATAGTTATAGGTATAGGTGCATGTGCACAGGGTATGGATTATTGTCTTATAATGGATGGATTGGTTATGTTCCGAGATAGGATATATGTACTAGATAAAAGTGAGCTCAAGAAGGCGATCTTGAGGGAGTTTCATGTAAAACCTTATTTATGTCACCAAAGTTATTCTACTATTGACCGAATTTGAAGAGGGATGTACAAATATTTTGGTTAGGAGCTTCAACAGCCAATAATTGAAAGTAGAGTGTAAAAATCCAAGTGGACTAATATAGCCAATCGTGATTCCAGAGTGGAAATGGGAGGTCATTTCCATGGATTTCATCACCGTGTTTCTGAAGACAGTGACATCGTGATGAGTACTAGTATTGCAACAAGAACGCTACAACTCTTGGGGCTACCAACTTTAATTCATCAACCCAAGGTTTGTACAAACTTGGAGGTGACAATGTTGTATACACAAATATATGCAATGGGTCCACTCTTTGTCGCTGCTGAGTTGGACGATAGATCACTAGGGTTTCTCAAAACAACCTTCTATTGATTTAGAAAAAGTTTGATTACCAACTGAGAAAGGAGAATTTTACCCTAACTGAGAGGATTGAAATGCTACCTACTACATTAATGAAAGATTGAAATAGATGCCTAAAACACACAACTCATCTAGCTATTTGTGTTAAGATACCTGGATTTAGAATAATTCTAATTTAACAAAGGTGAAATCCTAACTAACCTAAGCACGAAATATGATCTAATCAAACATTTAACTCTTGTGCACATGAATAAGCATACCAACCATTTTTTTTTTTTTTTTTGAAAACATGAATGCTATTCCTTCTTGATTTTATGGTAGGTGGGTTAGGTGTGGAGAGAGATGGTTGTGATGGGTTAGATGGCTTGGGAGGAAATTAGGTGTCTTCTCCTAGCTTCGTGATGAATTTCTCACAAATGGGGCTCAACATAGGCCACTACAGGTTGTCCTACAAGATGTTTATAGGATGTCCTAATTCACCTACAGGAACCCCTATTTTCCTACAGGAATAGGCCAATATCATAAGGAGTGATTTGGACAATGGCATGGAGCTCAAGGAAGGTGAGTGATGGAAGGAATAAGGTAAGGAAGTGGTTGGGACTCACTCAGAACTCAAACTGAAGCTGTATGATGGTTGGATTTGTTCAACAAGCATAGTAAGTTGTCCTTGTGAAATGATAACTCAGATTGTAAACTTAGTGGCCTTTGGCAATCATGGGTGGGTATGGTTTGGCTGGGACTGATGATATGAGGTCTTCATGCATGTTGAAACTCCTACAACATACACATCGTTGTTGGCATTTATCCATAAATCATGTCAAAATAAGAAAGGTTTACATCAACATAGGAAAACAAAATTTCATCATTTATTTTCCTAGTTCATGCATGGAAATGCTTGAAGCCTATTATGAAAGTAGCATGAAATCTAATACAAAGCTTAAGATATCATAAATGACAACTGCAACCTATATTTTAAAATTGAAAGATGGTGACCTAATTAGCAGAAAAACCCTATATGTCATAAGAAACCATAATTCTGTCTTTTTGGGTTGAATGGGAGTTCTTCCTCAAACCATGGTCCCTAAAGGGAGGAATGAGATGCGATACACCTATTATCAACCTTTTCGATATCTCCTTATCTCTCTAAAGATGTTATTAAAGTTATGCACAAATGGAAGCAAACTAATCAAATTCACCAATACTTGCAATGTAACAATGCCAAAATCAATTCAACAAGTAATCTATTAAGTAACCTAAGCATAAAAGTACAGTAAGAGGAACCTCTACTGCTAGGGTTGGGCCATAAACCAAGAGCTTCAGCCCTCTAAGTCAAATTAGTGTTGGATCATGGGGATGCTCATTTTCATTAACATATCAAAAGATACATAACAATTTTTTTTCACAATCCTTCAACTCAAAAGTTCTTAGCTATGTTGCATAAAAAATCTAAATCCGAATGAGGCTCTAGGACTTCTTATTTATACAACCTAAGTTTCCAACAACTTCCTTAAATCTAGGGAGGTTTGGCTCCCAATCTCAAGATTGACTGGTTCTTAACTATCATTGGCTCAGCTGCTAATGATCCTCATGACTCGGTTGCCTGCAACTCCGAGTTAGTGTGATTTGATTGAGGGATCTTCGAATGAGTGAGGATTTAATGAGGAAGATACATTGGCTATAATCTCTCCTTCTTTCCTCAATCATTTTCATGCACCTTAATTATCCATAGTTTTCTCCCAAAAACCTGCAATCAATGCACATTAGACCACTAGACATAACATCTTACTTTTACTCATCTCATTAAGCAAAATATAATTAAAACATGTAAGGAATTATGAAAAGAGTTTATCTTAGTAATCTTGGAGGTGTATTAAGGTCCATGTATTTTACCCATTGATGAGCCTCATCATCACCCCCTATTGAAAGTGTTGCTCATCCTATAAGAAACTCAATCTATGTCCATGTTCTTCATTGCTTTGGTGCCTTCCCTGACATCCCATGCTTCTGTTGTAGTCTCTTCCTCCTGTGAATAAAACCCTGCCTTCTTCTCTATCTCTTCCCACTGATCTCTTTTTTCTTCTTCTTTTCTTTCTTTCAATGCTACCCAAAAGAAATGGTGGACTGAACCTCAAGCCAATCCAATTGACTTTGAGTCTTTGTAGTGTCTACTTATACATTGGGGTACTATTTAGTGCCTCTCTCATTCTATGAGAAGAAATATATTCTCTGATTTTTAGGTTGTAAGGCAAGGTGTTCCATATCTTTTGGCAAGCTTGCTCATTGTCATCTCCTAGCAATATCAACATGTCTTCAATGTGTGTGACTAATTGTTCTTGTACAACAAGGTACCTTGGTGCAATCTTGGGATCATTTGCAATGAGGTTGTGGGTGCTGATGACAACCATTGGGTTACATTGTTCTGCTCTGATCATAAGGGGTTTTGTCTCTTATTTTTCCATTAGCTTTTTGATTTCCATATCTCTTGCCTCCTCATGAGTCATCCATGATGATAATGCCATCAATTGCAAGTCCCCTAGCTTCAGATTTGGGTCCCATACATTTAAATCTGTCAAGGCCAAATTGTGTAGGTAAAATTTAGATATTTGTTCTCTATCTTCCAAGGTTATTTGATCATAGAGATCAATGAATTGTCTATAGTATTGGAAGGGCATATTTCCTCTTCGTGCTAGGGTCTTTATCTGGAATTGTAGCCATTATTCCTTGAGGTACAAGGCATAAGACTTTGTTGGCATCCTGTATTGGATTCCCTCCATGGAAAAACTGGCCATAGTTTCCAATTGGCTTTCCCTTCCTTGTAGCTACTTCCTTAGCCATGTGTTCTCAACCTCTAGCTGAGATTTCATCATTGCTTCTATGTATATTATGCTGCTGGGTATCACCCTACCTCCTTCAATGAGCTTGTAGTAGGAGTTGAGGTTTGATTGTGGGCTAGGTTCTCTCAGTTCTTGGCCTTCTTCCTTTGTTTCCTGTTGAGTAATTCCTTCCTCGCTTGTTTTATGTATTTCCTATAGGTTTGACAGAGTTTCCTGTAGGGTGGCCTCTATTTCCTTTAGGTCTGTATGTGTCTCTTGTAGGACACCATTTCCCTTTTATGAGGTTGACCTTGTGACAGGCCTCCTAACATAGATGATTGGAGACTTGGGACAAGCTTGTTTTGATGATCCTTCTCCTTCATTTATCTCTAGAGAGGTTGCCTTCTCTTGTTTCTTTGGTGAATCCTCAATGACAATTGGTGTTTTGGTGGGGGTTTGTGTTCTTCCTTGTCTAATGCTAGTGCTCTTTCTTTTCCTGAAGTACAGTGGGGTTTGTCTTTGCATTTTCTCCTTTGATTTGACAGGTGTAGTTAGGGCAGTAAGAGAATTTGCTGCCCCTTTCTCTGTAGGATCTGGAGACACTCTTGGTGATTCTTCTTCCTCTCTGTCTTGAGCTACAAAACTTTGTTCATCCTTCTATCCATTTTCCTCTTTGCCATTTTCTTTCTCATCCTCTTATTTGTCTCCTCCTTCCCCTTCCTTTTCTTCCTCTACTTCTTCACTCTACTCATCTATTTATTCTTTTGTTTCCTCCTCTGTCTCTTCTTAATTTTCCTCCTCTCTTTCATATTAATTTTCCTCCTCTATTTATTGTTCATTTTCCTCCTTTGTTTCTTCTTCTCCCTCACTAGAAGTAGGGCTTATGTCATATTCAATAGCTTCAATTTCTTCTTCTACATGCTTGTGTGTAAATGTTGTCCATGCAATAGGGAATCTTAAATTTTGTAGAGCGTCTTCAAGGATGAGTGTGATAAACCCATGATGGTCTAGTTGTAGATGTTTTCCCTCCTCCACTTGATGCTCATGTCTATCATGTATTGTACAAGAAAGTAAGGTATACTCAATCTTTTATGAGGAGGTGTGTTCTCTCCAAATCTCATTTCTTGGAGGAGTCTGAAGTGGCATCCATACACTACACTATATCTCCCTTCACATGAAATATATTTGATGAGGTGGTAATTGACTTCCTTCCAAGGGTGTGGAATGCTCTCCCTTCTAACCCCATTTTTGTCCTCTATTGGTTCTTCTCCTTCCAAAAAGAAGCTTTTCTTTGCAAGGGTGTTGTTAGCCTTGTCTTCTTTTCTCCATGATAACCCTAGGGGGAGTGTAGTGATTCTAATTATAACCTCAAGGGTAATTGCTACTGATAAACACTTCACCATAGTAGTGGCATTGGTCCTAGTTAGGGTAATGAGTGAGAGGGAAAATTCTCTCGCCACATCATCATCGTATCCTCTCATCCTATCAAAGAACCCCATCCATTGATGCCTTGTGAAAATTTCCACCACATGAGGATGTTAGTGGATCCTTGTTGTGTTTGTGGGTTTTATCTTGTTGAAACCTCCTATCATCTTTCCCTGGTAATTGTAGAGGCTTGTGTGGATATAGTTCAAGAATTATGGTAGGTGAGGAACTTTTGAATTTTAACTTTTAGTGACATGCAATACAATCCTTCTATACTAAGATGCACTGCAAATTCCTAACCAAATCAAGGGTTTCCTTTTTTTTCAAATGGAAAATATGGAAGTTATGGATCCTACCTCACTTTGATACATTTTGGTTAGAATAACCCTTGATTTGACTTCCTTTAGTGTCCAATGATATTTTTTTAGGTTGATTCCTCTTAATCATGTAGGCTTCCTATAGGTTTCCTACACTGTAGATGCTGACTGTTTCTTGTAGGTGCTATTTCAGGAAGGCTGAGAGCAACCTCTTCGTTTGATGGATCCTCAAAGTTTCCTTTTCTTTCTTTGTATGGGAATTGGTGTTTTATTTCCATTTATGGATGATTGTGTGGGGTGGCGTGCTAGCTAGCTAAGTACAAGCACTTCCTTTTGGACTGTTGCTCCCATTATCAGTCCATCATTCGACCTTACCTCATAATTATATCCCACTCCTATCTTATGCAACTTAACAATTTTTGGCTTTATTCCATTTTATTTTGATTTTACTTTTGCCACGTGTGGAGTGGCCTAACTCTTTTCTTCCCGTCGACTAGCCGAAGGTGGCCAAGTTAACTGGCCACCTCTACTTATAAAATCAACTCTTGCATAATCCTAAAGTTTTTATCATATCGTACTAATGAGAGAACATGAGTAAGATGACATACCTATGGATAAGGTGCTTCCTTGATGATGCATGCTGGAGCTTGGTGCCTATTTTTTGCGCTTCTCAATCAGCATATTTTCACTCTGTATTTGCCTCTTTTGATGCTTTGTTCCTCTTGATGTGTAGGTGTTGGACCTTGTTGTTGGTGATCTTCTTACTGTTGCTAAGCTCTGGTGGAGGTTCTTCATCCTTGTAGTCCCAATTCTGAAGATGGATGCAATCTCTGTGGTTTCCTTTGTGGGATAGGTTGCTATAGGATTTCCTACAAGATATCTTGTAACTTCCTCTCCCTTAAAATTTTGCATTTTTCCTCAACTCTGAAGCATAAGGGATGTTGAAAGGAGTGGAGAAGGGTGGTATGGAATGGTAGGTGAGGGATATTACCTTTAGGTATGGTTCATATTTCCCTCTTTTCTTTATGTTCTATTTTTTTCGTTTTCTTTTGTAATATATATATATATATATTGAATTGATTTCTTTGATAGATGTAGGGGCAACATGGTGATGAAAGGAATGGCTATGGTGTGTTGAGGTAAATCATTTTTCATATAGACACAGGCTTGTGTCATCACCTTGCTCTTGAACTACCCTTCTTGTGGTTTTCAAGGTCATTGTCACTCCTATAGGAAACTCTTGTAGGATTACAGGGAATCCTATAGAAAACACAAAGTTGGTGTGAGATGAGCTGGAGGGGTTTATAAATGGAAGACTAGGTGAATAGTGGAAGATATGAGATGAGTGGATTAAAACATGGCTCTTGTAGGTCCTGCTATCCTTCTCATGCTATGCTCATCCTCCTCTTGATAACCTGCAAAACATAATTTCCATCTTTCGTATCTTTTCTCATTTTTCTCTTCTTTTTTTTAATATTTTTTTTCGTAAAACAACTAGTCTACCTCCAAAGAGTTTTTCATCCTATTTTCTTTCATTGGGTGCCTCAAAATAGGTTTTCACCTAGATATTTTTATTTTTCCCTTTTCTTTTAACACCCTTGGGCCACCTCAAGAGGTTTTCAACCCAATAGTGGGACTCGGGTTCCTCATGGAGGTTTTCACGTGAGTCTCTTTATCTTTTCTCTTTATTTTTTCTTTATTTTTTCTTTTTCTTCTCTTCAGGGACTTGGTGAGGTGGAAGCTGAGACTTTCTCTACCACCTTCATTGTCTTGTTGATGTTATTGATGAATTCTTGTCTTGACAAGGGATTCTTGTAGATCTTTAATCTATACCCATTGACAAGAAAAGGGATAACCTCTACATCAATGGTTCTTATCTGTACAACACCATTATCATGACAATTTTATATTACATAAGGCCCTAACCATCTAGCCCTTAACTTGCCTATAAAATACCTTTATCAAGAATTGTACAACAAATCCCAATCACCTTCTTGAAACTTTTTGTCTTTTATATTCTTGTCATGCCAGGTTTTCCTTTGAACTTGAGTTACCTCTCTGTGCAGGAGGGCCTGCGTCCTAAATTCGTCTAACCCATTTAGCTGGAGAAATATTTCTTGTTGTGCCTTGGTGATATCCAGATCTAGTTGTGTTGCCATCCTTAAGGTGTTGTATTCAAATTCAATGGACATCAGGGCTTTCTTCCCATAGACGAGCTCAATAGGAGTGAAGCTAATGGTGGTCTTCCAGGTGGTATTGTAGGCCCAGGTGGCCACAACTAATCTACTTTCCCAATCCTTTCTACTAATGTTAATCACCGTGGCCAGAATGCCTTCCAATGCTATGTTGGTTACCTCCAATTTCCTATTATCCTATGGATGCTAAGGAGTGATTTTTTTTCTGCTTGATCTTGTGCTGGCTTAATAAATGTTCAATCATGTGAGATTTAAATTGACTACTTTGATCAGTGACCAATTCTCTAGGGTACCCAAACTTATAAAACACATTTTCCCTTCACAATTCATCCAATTTTTCTTCTATTTCTAGTTTGATGGCTTTGGCTTCAGCCCACTTGGTTAAGTAGTCAGTGCACACAATGATGTACTGCTTCTATTTAGATGGACGGTCAATAGGATCGATGAAATCCATGCCCCACATGTCAAATGGCTCGAAAGTCGCTTGAGATTGCAGAGGCATCTGATCCCTTGAGGTAGGTTTCCCCATCCTTTGGCACCGATCACACTCACTGGTATACTTCCTCACATCTTGGTGAAGGGTGGGCTAGTAATAATGAGCTTGTAATACCTTGAATGTTGTTATTTTGCCTGCAAAGTGACCTCCTTAAGGCCCATCATGATAGGCTAGAAGGATGTCGAAGACTTCCTCCTCCTTGACACATCTTTTTAGAATTTGATCTGGACCTAACTTGAATATATTTCCTGCAATCCAAGTGAATGGGGTTCTCTTTCTTATGATCCTAGTCTTTTCCTTGGAGGACAAGTTTGGTGAAAACTATGCAGACACCAAGTAGTTTGTTATGTCAAAAAAAATGGAGACAGAACTAAAATGGAAAATAAATGTTCATCTAGTAGCTGATCATCAACCATTCCTTGCTCCCCTACAGGCAAAGTCAATCTAGATAAAAAAAAAAATCCACAACAACATTCTCCTTGCCAGGCTTATCAATAATAGTTAAATCAAACTATTGCACCAAAAGTAACCATCTAATAATATAGGCATTTACATCAGTTTTATTCATAAAGTATTTAATTGTAGCATGGTCAGTATGTACAAATGTTTGGTAATCGGTAATGTAATGCCTAAATCTATTCAATGAATGCACAAAAACTAGGAACACTTTTTCAGTCATTGTGTAGTTCAGCTTGGCTTATGACAAATTCTTACTTATGAAGTAAATGGCATAAGGTATCTTGTCATCTATTTAGCCTAGAGTTGCTCCTGTGGCTTTGTGAGAGGCACCAACATGTATATGGAAAGGAAGAGCCCAATTTGGGCCTCGGAGAATAGGTGCAATACTGAACTTGTCCTTTAGGGTGTCCAAGGCTTCTTGATAGCTTTCTGACAATAAAAATTTGGAGCCTTTTGCCAATAACCTAAATAAAGGAGAAGCTAACTTGCTAAAATCTTTTATAAATCTCCTATAATATCCAACTAAACTTAAACAAATTATGAGATCCCTCTATTTTTGTAGAGTCGGTACCATTTTGATGATGGACATCTTATTTGGGTCTACTTATAGTCCTTCATAGGATATTGAGTGACCTAGAATAGTCCCTATAGTCATCAAGAATTCACATTTTCAGGAATAAGGGATAATTTCATTTCAATGCATTCATTCAACACCTTACCTAGGTTATTGAGATCCTCTTGGAAATCACATACATAGGGTGTAAAGTCATCCATATAAATTTCTACTACATCATGGACTAGATCTGCAAAGATACCTAGGATTTCCCTCTAGAAAGTGGTTGTGGCATTTCATAGACCAAAAGGAAGGACCCTATAAGTGAAACTACACTGAGGATAGGTGAAGGTGGTTTTATCCTAGTCCTCTGGGCTAATTTGGATTTGATTGTACCCACTAAACCCATCTAAGAAAGAGAAAAGCTTTTTCCATCCCACGCCATCTAACAATTGGTCAATGAAAGGTAGAGGGAAATGGTCCTTCATTGTTGCTTTGTTTAACTCTCTATAATGAACATGAATCCTCCACTTTCCATTTTTCTTTGGAACGAGCACGAAAGGAGACACCCAATCACTGTTCGAGATGGGTAGATGAATCCTGCACCTAGCAGCTTTTGCAACTCTTCCTTGACTATATCCTTGAGAGCTGGATTCATTCTCCTTTGGGGTTGTCGGACTGGTTTACAACCTTATTTAATGTAAATGTGGTGAGTACACATCGAGGGGTACACTCCCTTTCTCTCTTTGTAATTCTAAGAGAAGGCATCCAAATTCTCTCTTAGCATATTACATAACTCTAACTCTTCTTCTTGGTGTACAGAAAGAGGGGTTGATTTTCATTGTTCTTTCATGGTCGAATTATATTTTCTTCACACGGGTATGGTTTGAGTTAGCTAAGCATAGATCAATCTAATGGTTGTTCTTGGTTTCCTTCACTACTTTCTCCAGAGAAATGGTGTTGAGAGTTGGATTTTGAAGAATGTATTCAATCAAATCATCTTCATCAGATTGTCCTCCTCCCATGGTAGTTTCTAGGGTATAGAGTTGGGTGGAGTAGGCTTCATCTTCTTCTTCCTCTTCTAGCCATAAAAGAAAGTCATGTTCTAAAGATGGTTGAGAAAGAGGGTACAAGACTAACTGCTTGGATATATGCCCATTTTTTATAGTCGTGTTTCCAACCCTGCAGTTGATGTAAGCATCAAAAATGGATAACCAAGGCCTCCCAAGTATGAGAGGATAACCATTCAATTTGGTCTTAGGTTGGAGAATTAAGAAGTCTGCAGGGTACTCCCAGGTGTCAATGGAGACCATCACATCCTCAACAATCCCCTTACGGGCTACTCTAGATCAGTCTCCAAGGTGCAAGACTGTCGTGGTATTCCTTAATAAACCCTGGAGATTAATCTTCAGCATGGTGTCCTTAGTCATTACATTAATTGAAGCCCCAAGATCAATCAAGGTGTGTGGGACATTGGTGCCATTGATGTGCACATCTACTACAGGGCTTCCAGGGTCTAAATACTTTGGGCAAACTACCTGCCCCAACATTAAGTCGGATAGTTGTCCAATGAAAGTAATAGTAGGTGCGTCTCTTTTTCACCTCCATGGATGTTTGAAACACTTCTCTTTAATCAGCTTTTTGTAAATAGGTACATCCTTAATAGCTTGGAGAAGTGGGATTTTGACACATAGATTTTTCAATTCACCCAGAAGTTCATTCTCTTATGGGGTATGCTAGATTGGATGAGTTAATATTTCGGGAAAGGGTGGTGGATTCACTTTAGGCATACTTTCACTCTCCCTAGGTGGAGATGGAGGTTGGTTATCCAAGAGCACTCCCCCAAACCAAATGTTGATTTCCTGAATTTCCATAGCATAAGCAGGGTAGAATGTCTCTCCATTGTAAACTTGTTGTGCCTATCTATTATTTGGTTTTGGATTTGGTTGGGCAGGCATCTGAGGTTGTTTAGGTGGAACAGGGTGTAAAATTTGTGGTTGAGTAGGAGGTGAAGGCAATAAAGCTGGAGCATTGTTGTATGGCAACCTCCACCCCAAAGGTGGTGCATTCCACTAAGGTCGTGGAGGATTATATGGCTGAAATAGCTTGTTGGTTAGTTGGGAATGGCACTGAGGTGCAAAAGAATACGGAGAAGGTGTAGATGAGGAGTGATGAGAAGGGAGGCCACGAGAGGGAATGGATGTGTTTTGATTAGGGTTGTAATATGCATAGCATAACCCTTACATGCCCTAATGGTATGGTCAATGCACATGAGGCCTCCTTTGATTTATGTAGCAAAGTTGTTCAATCACCCCTTCAGTTCCCTGATACAAACCTTTTAGTGCAGGTAGAGAAGGGCACTTTTCTGTGGAGTGGTTTTCTTCAGAGACCAAGTAGATTTATATAAGGTTTAATGGACATTCATTCCTAGGCTTCCTCCTTGTGCATCTTGGGCAGAATATGGTTAATGCTCTCTCTAATTCCTCCTGTTTCCTCTTGATTTGCATAGTGTCCATTTGTAGGGCAAGGGTTTGTAGCATTTCACTCTTAAAATCTTCCAACATGTTTCCAATTTCACTTTTTATAGATTTGCTGGAAGAGGATGAGTTGGCCACAATCTGACTAACCCTACCCTTTTTTCTAGCTTCCCTAGAATGGTTCTTAAAAACGGTCTTGATATTCTCATAGGGCAGTTGGTAGATGTCCCCTCCTGATAGCATGTTTAGGGTATCTAAGAGATCTTTCCTGATCCCCCTGGGTAGGACTAGCTTACATGACTCAGGATCAAGTGTACACCTGGACCTTTTATAGATGAGTTGGAATCTTTCCTCATAATCCTCTAAGGACTCATCATACCCCAAGGTCATTCTAAAAATTTCCTTCTTGGTGTCTTTGGACATACAGTAGGCCCTATACTTGTTATTGAAATCTTGTTGCATCTGAGCCTAGGTGGTGATACTATCCCCGGGTAAACCCATGAACCAGTGCAGAGCTACATCCTTGAGAGTGGATGGGAATAATTTCAACTTTTGATCATTAGTGGTGTAATCATAACTTTTGCATATCACAGAAAATTCAAAAAAGAAATTATCTGGATGTTCGAAGGTCAAGTCATGGAAGTGAGGAAGAGTAGAGGGGCTTATATTTTTCATCTTGGCATCCCCATTGGTTCCTTTGATAGGAAATCACCCTCAATACTTTCTCTATCTCCCTTTAGTTTCTATCTTCAGCCATTATGTTAGTTGGAATTGGTTCTTCCTCTTCCCCTATAGGCTCTTCAAAAATATTTGGTTGTTAGCCTAAGGGGTCCTCTAATTCACAACCACCAAAGAAGAGGGAAGTTTGGTTGTTTGAAGTGGTGGGCGTATTTGGTATAAATTTTCCTAAGTTATCCCTATTCCTGCGAGGCATGAAAGAAGTGTTTTGTTTTTTTTTATTTTTCAATATTTAAGACTAATTGCATAATAGAAAGGACAAACTGAATTGAAACTAATTGCTGAATGAAATCACCTGCAGAATGGAAAGGAAAGAAAACCAACTTATAGCTATCTTGCAAAAATGAAACTAATAGTAGAATGAAATAGATAAGTAATGGAAAAAAGAAATAAGAAATCACACCTACTTAGACACATCCACGGTAATGGCCGAAAAGTGATGAGCACCAGTATTGCAGTAAGAATGTTGCAACTCCTGGGGCTACCAACTTTACTTCATCAACCCTGGGTTCGTACAAACTTGGAGGTGACAGTGTTGTATACACAAACAGATGCAATGGGTCCACTCTTTGTCATTGTTGAGCTAGGTGATAGAACACTAGGGTTTCTCAAACTAGTTTGCTATTGATTTAGAAGAAATTTGATTACCCACTGAGAAAGGAGAATTTTACCCTAATTGAGAGGATTGAAATGCTATCTACTGTAGTAATGAAAGATTGGAATAGATACCTAAAACACACAACTCATCTAGTTATTTGTTGAGATACCTTACTTTCGAAGAATTCTAATTTAACACGTGAAATCTTAGCTAACCTAAGCATGCAATCTGATATAATCAAACACTTAATTGTTCTTAATATTAATAAACATAACAACATTTTTATTTTTGTCTTTTTTGTGAAAACATGAATGCTAATCCTTCTTGATTGTGTGGCAAGTGGGTTATGTGTGGAGAGAGATGGTTGTGATGGGTTAGATGGCTAGGCAGGAAAGCAAGGGTCTTCTCCTAGCTTTCATGATGCATTTATCACCAATCAGGCTCAAACTAGGCCACTACAGGTCATCCTACAAGATGTCTACATGATGTCCTAATTCACCTACAAGATTCCCTATTTTCCTACAAGAACAGGACGAAAGCATAAGGAGTGATTTGGACAGTGGTATGGAGATTGGGGAAGGTGAGTGATGGAAGGAATAAGGCAAGGAAGTGGTTGGGACTCACTCATAACTCGAACCAAAGTTGTATGATGGTTGGATTTGCTCAACAAGCATGGCACGTTGTCCTTGTGAAATGATAAATCAAATTGTGAACTTAGTGACCTTTGGTGATCATGGGTGGGTATGGTTTGGATGATACTAATTACATGAGGTATTCCTGCAATATTGAAACTCCTACAACATACACACCATTGTTGGCATTTATCCATAAATCATGTCAAAACAAGAAAGGTTTACATCAACATAGGAAAACAAAATTTCATCTTTTATTTGCCTAGTTCATGCATGGAAATTCTTGAAGCATATTATGAAAGCACCATGAAATCTAATACAAATCGTAAGATATCAGAAATGACAACTGCAACCTATCCTTTAAAACTGAAAGATGCTAACCTAATTAGCAGAAAAACCCTAAATTTCATAAGAAACCAGAATTATATCTTTTTTGGTTGAATGGGAGTTCTTCCTCAAACCATGGTCCCTGAAGGGAGGAATGAGGCATCATCCACCTGTTATCAGCCTTCTTGATATTTCCTTATCTCTCTAAAGCTATTGTTAAAGCTACGCACAAATGGAAGCAAACTAATCAAATTCACCAATACTTGCAATGTAACAATGCCAAAAATCAATTCAACAAGTAATATATGAAATAACCTAAGCATACAAGTATAGTAAGAGGAACTTCTACTACTAGGGTTGGGCCCTAACCCAAGAGCTTCATCCCTCTGAGTCAACTCAGTGCTGGATCAAGGGGATGCTCATTTTCATTAACATATCAAAAAATACATAAGCATGTTTTGTCACAATCCTTCAACTCAAAAGGGCTAAGTTATATTGCATAAAAAATCAGAATCCTAATGAGGCTCTAGGCCTTCTTGTTTATACAACTGAAGTTTCCAACAACTTCCTTAGATATAGGGAGGCTTGGCTTCCAATCTCAAGATTAACTGGTTCTTAACTATCACTTGCTCGACTGCCAATGATCCTCATAACTCAGTTGCCTGCAACTCCGAGCCGGTGTGATTTGATTGAGGGATCTTCGAATGAGTGAGGATTTAATGAGGAATATCCATCTCCTCTAATCTCTCCTTCTTGTCTCATTTGAGTTCCTGCACCTTAATTAGCAATAAGTTTCTCCCAAAAAACTGCAATCAATGCACATTAGACCACTAGACATAACATCTTACTTTTACTCATCTCATTAACGAAAATATAGTTAAATCATGTAAGGAAATATTAGAAGAGTTGATTTTAGTAAGCTTGGAGGTGTATTAAGGTCCATACATTTTACCCATTGATAAGCCTCATAAAATAGAATGATTACATTATGGTTATTGTGGATAGGTTGACAACGGTTTCACATTTCATTTCGGTGAAGTCTACATTCTCATCTAGCGATGTAGCATAGCTATTCATCATATATGTGATTATACTGCATGGTGTTCCAAAGAAGATTGTGTTAGATAGGGATGTGAAGTTCACCTCCAAGTTTTGGAAGGAGTTATTTATAGGTTGGGATACATAGTTGGCCTTCAGCACAACTTATCATCTGCAGATAGATGGACAGACAGAGAGGGTCAACAAGATATTGGAGTACATGTTGAGGATGTATATGATGCACCAACAATGGAAGTGGGAAGAGTATCACCCTTTGGTACAGTTTGCATACAACAACGGTTATCAAGAGTCATTGAGGATGAGTCCTTTTGAGGCATTGTATAGCAAGAGTTGTAACACTCCCATCAGCTAGAGTGATCTAGTTAGCAGGGGATTGATTCGATCAGATATGTTGGTAGACATAGAACATGAGATGCAGGTGTTCAAGAAGAATCTAAAGGCAACACAGGATAGGCAGAAGAGTTATGAAGATAGGAACAGGTTGTTAAAGGAGTTCTAGGTTTGGGAATAAGTGTTCTTGTGCATAAAGCTGAAGAAAATATCGTTGTATATTGGATCATGTGCTAAGTTGGCACCATGATTTTGTGGACCCTTCAGTATCATTGCGAGGATGGGCCAGTAGCCTATCGAATTGCACTACCTCCAATAGTGAAAGTCCATGATGTTTTCCATGTATCTTTTCTTAAGAAGTATGTTAATGATGTTGATCATATGATTGACTAGTTTGTATTGCAGGTGGAACTAAATGGAGATTTCTAGTTGGAGCCTTAGTGTATATTGTAGAAAAAGGTGTTCATGCTCTGAAACTAATAAATCGAGCAACTTAGACTACAATGGAAGTACTTTGGGCCCAATGAAGCTACATGGGATATTGCGGATCAAATGCGACCTATGTATCCTTCCTTCTTTGTTGGTTGAGGCAAAGCAACTTCGATATGGTGATTTTGTATAGGCTTTATGGTGGTTTGATATGTGCTTTAAGGTAGTTTGGTATATGATTTATGGTGGTTAATATATGCTTTATGATGGTTTGGTATATGTTATATAATGTTTTGATATATGCTTAGATATGGTGTTTAGTATATGTTTTAATATATGTTTCTGTATACGATTTGGTATATGGTTTTCATATATATTTTGATGATGTTGCTACATGTACACATGTATATGGATGTAAATACCACTATGAGCTATGTTATAAAGCTCCACTATGGGGTATGGATGTCATTTTATCATGATTATGTCATAATGTTACTATGCTATTATGTGATTATATTATCATGATGTTATGATCTTATGTGGATTGGTACTCTGCATGACAATCATTGTAAATACCGTAATGCATTGTGGTATAAAGCTCCACTATGCGGTATTTTGTAATGTTGTCATGATGTTTTGTCTTGAGCAGGTCTTTCATTGTAAATACTACAACGAGTTGTGTTGTAAAGTTCCATGAGCAGTATGTCTTATTTTAGAAGGTTGTTGAGGTATATGTGTGACTAAACACTAAGGATGGTGTCCCCCAAGGGGGAGGGTTTTGTAATAGCCCTTGTGAAAATTCCATGTAATAAAACTTAAAAACAATAAACACAGTTAATGGGACACTTATTCCAAGCTAAATGTTGGGCAAGTCATCCTAGGGGTGTTCATTTGGTTGTTTATGACTAAGGAAATTGGAAAAGGAAATTCCTAAGGCTTTGGAAAGGAAAAATGTCATTTTTGGCACAACTATTTATGAAAATAATGGAAATTAGGAGAAAAGGGGGGTGAATGGTCACAGGTTGCATGTGAGGAGGAAAATGAAGGAAAATAATGGAAAGTGAAGAAAATAGAGGCCCCATTCATAAAAGGGCTTATGAGGATCAGTTGGTAACCTTTTATTAGTTGAGTTTTGGAGCTCTCCCATTATTCTCTCTCTCTCACTCTTGAACACTCGGAGTTTCTTGGAGCACTTTTGCATTGGACTAAGAAAGGAAAAGAAGGCAAGAGTAAGCAAAGATCAAGCAGGAAAAGGTAGGATCAAGCAGCTACAATAGGCTTCATTGAAGGTAGAAACTTGCATGTGTATTTTCCTTACTATATTTTGCATGCATGGGATTTCATGTGTTTCTTTTTAACCATGGAATGGGTTTTTCTAGGTTTAATAGTATTTTTAGCCTAGCCTTGCCATTTCCTAATAGCTTTGATGAAATGGGATCTCTATACAATTTATGTAGGATCCGATTGGATTTGAAGCTAAGTGGGGTGGAGCTTTGAATTGACAATCACATGGTCTAGTGGTCCCTAAATTAGACTGAGGATCACAAAGCCACTAGACTAGTAACCCCTGAACTAGGGTGTGGGTTGCAGTAAAGCCAGATTGTGTGCCTCGTTGTGCCTAGGAATGCTTGTCGATGAATGGAGAGATATGTTAGGTCCCTATAATACCAGTGATTACCCCACTATTATTGTCTCTGTATCCCTTATTGTTATTTTTTTCCCCTATTGTCCCCATATTGTTATTATTGTGCCCCATAGAATCCCTCTATCATTATTTTTATGCCTTTATATTATTATTGTTAGGTCGACTTGGTTATATTGTGACCCCTTAGACTCCTATGTATAGAAGGGAGGTTTTGTCATTTGAATCATCTAAGAATTGTTCATTTTTGTAATGTAAAGGAGGTTGCCCCCTCGAAGAGGCTTATTTATAAGGTGTTCATCTATCTTTTCTACCTTTTGTGAGCTAGTTTCATAACATTTGGTATCAAAGATTTGGATTCTAGGGTTTCATTGCTCCAAATAGGTCATCATGGAATTTTCACTATAACATTGTTTTTGTGACGTTCCATAAGCTAAAAAAAAACCCATTTGAGAATAAATCTAACTGAACCTCAGGTCTATATTTCATATCTTGTATCGCTATATTTTTGGAGATATGGTCTGAGGAAGTTAGGGCTTTTGCAAGCTCTAGAATTTCATCTAAAATAGGTCACTGTAGAAGTTGTGCTATAACGCTTTCACTACAAATTTTCAGAAGCTAAGAAAAAAACCCATTTGAGAATAAATCGGTCTAAATGGTGGATCCAAATTATAGATCTTGTATCCCTATATTTTCAGAGATATAAGTTGAGGAATTAAGGGCTTTTGGAGACCCTTGAATTACATTTCAAACAAGTCTACTTGGGAAAATCGTCATAACTTTCTCTTTGAGCATCAAATTGAATGTTTGTAAGAAGTTACAGAAAGAGCACAGATGGTAGTTGTTTTGATACCATGTTCAAATCCTAAGGTTGAAATAGTGACCCGGAGGACATCAGACAAGTTCAATCTACTGAACAAGTATATACTCAGGTCATTGTAGGAGATTTTGCCTAACTCTTCATTGGAGAATCCAATTTTTATAAGACTTGTGAAGTTAGAAATACTACTCAGAGGGTTACTACAGGAAAAAATTTCAGACTTTGGAGATCTAAAATTACAGAAATACATCAAATTCAATAGCAAGCTCCTACAAAGTGAAAAAAAAATGTGTGTACTTTTTTTTTTGTTGCATAAGCATGGTTTGAAAAAATAGTTTGAAGGAATTCAAAGGGCATAGTGAAGCATTATTATCGATAATTGTTGCCTTGAAGAAAGAAAATGGAAACACCTAGTAAGCAACCTAAAATCTCTAGTATGACTCATGAAGAAGAGGAAGAAATGCAACATGATATATCAAAATTACAAGAACAAGTTCAACAAATGTCACTCGCACAAAAAGTAACAGAATCTAAGATGGATGATTTAAAGAAAGACGTAGAAGCTAAGATGGATGGTTTAAAGAAAGACATGGAAGTTAATATGGATGGTTTAAAGAAAGGCGTATAAGCTAAGATGAATGGCATGGAAGCTAAGATGGACAATTTGAAGACAGATTTGAAGACAGGCATGGAAAATTTGAAGGCAGGCATGGAAGATTTGAAGATAGATTTGACAAAGTTTCTACAAGAAATGCTTACTAATGGAGAAAGGGTAGTAAAAGAAAATCATGATGAGAACAAAATAAATGTTAATCATGATTTCATAGACTCTAACATTCGATCGAAGAACCACCATGTTCCAAATATCGATATGAGAAATATTGATGGCAAGGATCCCAAAACATGGATACTATAGATGGAGCAATTTTTTTTATCTCCATAATGTGCAAAACACACAAAAGGTACGCATTGCAACTTTATATTTGGAACCAAATCAATTTGTATGGTATCAATGGCTTTGATCTCATAAACAAATTGTCACTTGGGCTATTTTTATGGAGGAAATGATAGCACATTATGAGGATACAAAAGAAACACTTTTTTTAGCCAATTGATAAATCTCAAACAAAAGGGTTCAATGATGGAGAACATTTAGGACTTCCAAAAATTTAATATAAGGGTAATATATATTCCAGAGGAGCATAGCATTTATGTATTCATAGGGACTTTAAAAGTTAACATCCAACATGAGGTTTGCCTTTGGGAACTAGATTCATTGGAGAATGCATTCAAGTTGGCAAGAAAAATGGAAAGCAAAATTACGGAAATAAGGAAGCCTACCACTCAAAATCATAAAGATGGATGTGTTATTGCCCCTAACCATCCACCTCCTACAATTTTGACACGACAACAATTGGAAGAAAAAAGAGCAAAAGGGCTTTGTTACAGTTGTGATAGCAAATACACTAAAGGTCGTAAGTGTGCCGAGAAGAAATTATTTTACATAGATTGTGAAGAGGAGGAAGAAAAGGAACAAGAAAAGTCAAAAGAAGAGGATATACACCAAGAAAAAACCTTTGAAAAAGAAGAAATGAATTCGACCATATCTTGTAATGCATTGTATGGAATTACCACTCTTCAAACTATCAAGATAGAAGGGCATATCAAGATGAAAAAGGTAATAGTGTTGATTGATTCGGGAAGTACCCATAATTTTATTCATTGTAAGATAGCCAAGGAATTGAATTGCTTCATATATCCAACACTAGAGTGTCAAGTGATGGTTGCAAGTGGAGAAACCATAAATTGCTCACGAAAGTACCATAATATCAAGCTATCCATGGGAGAATATGTATTGAATAGCCCAATTCTT
The DNA here is from genome assembly GCA_000404065.3 of Pinus taeda. Classification (NCBI taxonomy): domain Eukaryota; kingdom Viridiplantae; phylum Streptophyta; class Pinopsida; order Pinales; family Pinaceae; genus Pinus; species Pinus taeda. Next base: position 46,037 of record APFE031301307.1, read on the forward strand.
TCCATTCCAATGGGTGGTGTTGATGTTGTACTAGGAGTCCAATGGCTACAATCCTTGGGTACATGAAATTCTCTTTAGAAGGAAAGGAAGTTGAATTAAGGGGTCTCAAATGGAAACCAAGAAAGATAATCAGCTCTAACGGAATGAAAAAGCTTCTAAAAAAAAGAACAAGGAGGCATAATTGCACAATTATGTTCACTAGGGGTTCCCACATCGAAATCATCCATTTCTCTAGATCTCCAAAAAGTATTGGACAATCATTCCAAGGTATTTGAGTCTCCCAAAGGCATCCCACCTATTCGTGATCATGATCATGCTATTAATTTGATTCCAGGAAGTGTTCCTCCAAACATCAAGCCTTACAGATATCCCTGTCCAAAAGAGTGAAATTGAACATATGGTTGTAGAAATGCTAGAGGTTGGTATAATTCAACCTGGTCAAAGTTATTTCTCTACTCTAGTAGTATTGGTTCACAAGAAGGATGGATCATGGTGCATGTGTCCAAACTATAGGGAGCTCAACAAGCTCACTATTAAAGATAAATTTCCCATTCCTTTTATTGATGAATTATTGGATGAATTGCATGGATCAATTTACTTCACCAAGTTGGATCTTCATTCAAGATATCATCAAATCAGAATGAAGCTAAATACATTCGAAAAATAGCATTTAGAACTCATGAGCGTCATTATGAATTTTTGGTCATGCCTTTTGGCCTTGCTAATGCACCTTCTACATTTCAAGGTTTGATGAATTCCATTTTCAAACCATTCCTTAGAAAATTTGTGTTAGAATTTTTTGATGATATACTAATCTACAATAAGTCTTGGAAGGACCATGTTGAACATATTGACGGGATGCTACAACTATTGGAGGAGAAACAATTATATGCAAAAAGATCCAAATGTTTCTTTGGAGTACAAGAGGTGGAATATCTAGGTCATATTGTATCTCATGAAGGAGTTAAGGTAGACC
>APFE031301307.1:47959-118333 GCA_000404065.3 Pinus taeda
CAAACCCTTCCTTAGAAAATTTGTGTTAGTATTTTTTGATGATATACTAATCTACAACAAGTCTTGGAAGGATTATGTCCAACATGTTGATAAGGTGCTCAAACTATTGGAGGAGAAACAATTATATGCAAAAATGTCCAAATGTTTCTTTGGAGTACAAGAGGTGGAATATCAAGGTCATATTATATCTCATGAAGGTGTTAAGGTAGACCCTAGCAAAATTAAAACCATTAAGGAATGGAAAATCCACACATCCATAAAGCATCTATGATGATTTCTTGGGTTGATAGGGTATTATTGCAAGTTTGTTAAGAGTTATGGGAGAATAGTAGCAACTCTAACAACATTATTGAAGAAAGATGCATTTTCATGGACTCCAAAAGCAATGAAGGACTTTGAATATATTAAAGAGGTAATGTGCCAAGCACCAGTCTTAGCTACACCGGACTTCACAAAAACCTTTACTGTGGAATGTGATGCCTCAAGAAATGGAATTGGTGTTGTTTTAATGCAAGAAGAAAGACCCATTTATTTCGAAAGTCATCCAATCAAAGGAAAGTATTTACGTAAAGCTATTTATGAGAAGGAAATGTTGGAAATACTACATGCACTTAAGAAATGGCGACCCTACCTAATGGGAAGACACTTGAAGGTAAAAATAGATCATGATAGTAAAAAATGGGTCACAAATATGTTGGGTTATGACTTTGAAAATATCTACAAAAAAGGGAAGCAAAATGTTGTGGCAGATGCACTCTCAAGAAAGGATGAGGATTTGGAAGCATTTCTTTGTGCCATTTCTATTATCCAACCAGATTGGATAAACGAAGCAAGGGATGAATGGAAGAATGATGAGGAAGTGTGGGCACTCATTCAAAAGATACAACAAGGTGCTAGTACATCTGATACATTTAGCTGGAAAAATGATTCATTATGGTACAAGGATCAGTTATATCTATGTAAGAATTCCCAACTCAAACAAAATATTCTTAGCGAATTGCACACCTCTCCCTTAGGAGGGCACTCGGGATTTCTAAAAACCTACCACAAGGTTAAGTAGGATTGTTTTTGGGAATCGGATATTCAAAATTTTGTGGCAGAATGTTTGGTTTTCCAACAAAATAAAGTTGAAACAATTAAGACCCCAGGACTATTACAACCTTTATCCATTCCAAGCCAACGTTAGGAGGAGGTTTCAATGAATTTTATCACAGGTTTACCCAAGTCTGAAGGAAAGAGTGTTACTTTGGTGGTAGTTGACAAACTTACTAAGTATGCACACTTTTGTGCATTATCTCATCCATTTAAAGCGAGTACAATTTCTACTGCATTAATGGAAACAATTCAAAAGCTACATGGAAATCCAAATATTATTGCAAATGACAGAGATCCCATTTTCATCGGAAAATTTTGGATAGAATTATTTTCTTATCTTGGTAATCAGTTAGCTCATAGCTCATCTTATCATCCTCAATCTGATGGGAAAAATGAGATAGTAAACAAATGTTTGGAAGGATATATTCGTTGTTTTGTCTCTGATAAACATACGTAATGGGTCAAATGGTTGCCTCTCGCTGAATTGGTGGTATAACACTTCCCTCCATACTGCAACAAAAATGACCCCATTTATGGCACTTTATCGATATCATCCACCATCCATCACATCATATTGAAGAGAAAATTCTAAGGTTCAAGCAGTGGAAGATCACATCGAGCATCAACCATAAGTTCTCCAAATCTTAAAGGATAACCTCACCTTAGCATAGAATAGAATGAAACAGCAGGCAGATCAACATCGCAGCGAAAGAAGTTTTGATGTAAGTGATTGGATATTCATACAGCTACAACCATATAAAAAAATGTTCCTCAAGAAAGCTAAGAAGGATAATAAATTATCACCAAAGTATTATGGTCCATACAAGGTGTTGCAAAAGATAGGTACTATGGCGTACAAATTGGAGCTTCCTGCATCTTCCCGAGTGCACCCAGTTTTCCATGTTTCATGCTTAAAGAAGGTTATAGGTGACAAGCTTCCAGTTCAAATAATATTGCCATAACTTGATGAGGAAGGAAAAATCATATTGGAACCTGAAGAAGTCAAAGAAACAAGAACTCGACAGCTACAAAATTGATCAATTTCAGAGTATCTCATCAAGCAGAAGAACTTACTCGTTGAAGATTCCACATGGGAGGATGGGAATTTTATACAAAAGCATCCAGAACTACTCAAGCATTGAGGACAACACTTTCTTGAAGGATAGGGGCATGTTAGGTCCCTATAATGGTAGCAATTCCCCCATTACTTTCGTCGTTGTATCCATTATTGTTATTATTGTGCCCCTATTTTCCCCATATTATTATTATTGTGTGCCATAGAATCCCTCTATTGTTATTTTTGTGCCTTTATATTATTATTGTTAGGTCGGCTTGGTTATATTGTGACCCCTTAGACTCCTATATATAGAAGGGAGGTTTTGTCATTTGAATCATCCAAGAATTTTTCATTTGTGTAATGTAAAGGAAGTTGCCCCCTTGAAGAGGCTTATTTCTAAGGTGTTGATCTATATTTTCTATCTTTTTATGAGCTGGTTTCATAACAAGATATACGGTAAAGAGAAGATGTGGATTTTCTCTTTGGTGGGCCTAAGTGTCACGGGATGGGATGCATGGTAAATCCTGGGGAGTATGTCTCGCTGTAGGGCCTAATGATCCCTAGATCGGACTGTGGATGCATTGTAAAGCCTAAGAGACTAGGAAACACGGGGGTGATTGGCTAAAGAAATACTGGGCTCAACTAATCTATGGTCATGTTTGTTGTAGATCCAGAGATAGCCTTGGATTGCTTACAAGACTAGTGCATGGCCACACCCAGATTTGGGTGTCCAAAATGATTTACAAAAAACTGGAGACTGTGTTATAGATACATATATTTATAGGAAATCGTTTGGTTAATTTATCTAAATAAATAAGACATGGATTTATGGTACTTCTTCAGAGGTTAAGATCTCATAAATACACAATAAAATAATGGAGGTCGAGTATTTCAAGGGCTTACAACCTAAAAAAATTTTGCAAGGTAGATAAGAGAGGACAAAGAGAAGGAGAAACCCATCACATAGAGCATAATGCTTCAAGACTTCTACACTTAACACATAGAGCTTGAGACATTAAGGATTTCTATACTTATTTGAGTTACAAGTAGAAATAATGGATGAAGGAGGAGTTGAATGCTATGATTCATGTGTTGTAGATTTAAAGGTATGATTTCAATAGTCCACATAGGTATATGCATCAACAATATTTAGACAAGTGAATATGTGATATAATTACAGGCACTTGCATTCACATATCAATACAAATAAATCTATGAGGAAGCTTGAAATATTTCTACCAACTATAATTGCATGAATATAGAGAAGAAATATGAACACAAAATGGGTTCTAATAGAGGGAACACATATTGTAATTCTTGAAGAGGGAATCACCACCGTTCCCTTAATATTATGATAAATCTGTGTTATAAAGAGATACAGTCTGAAATAGCATGTAGTGTTTTCTATAGAATTTCTGAACCTTTTCTAAGTCTTTGTTTCCCCTATTTATCTAGAGAGGGGAGCAAGAACATTCATTACAACAAAAATATCTATGTTCCAGATTCAGCTGTTGGGTCGACTAGCTATATCAGTCATAAATGGCTCTATGGCCCAAAAATATTATAGAATTAAATGCTTCCTTGAAAGGAAAGTAGATTAGAGGACATCAAAGTAATTATCCATCAAGGATAAGCATTAAATTATCATAGTGCCCATCTCGGCAATAACTTCTACTACAGATTGCAGTTGGCTCATTGTATGGCATCTCATGTTGCTCAGGTGGCTCCCATCAGTTCTGCTTTTACTACTCGAAGGCCTTCCTCTGTGGAGTAGGGGTTGGGTCAACTTGTTGATGGTGATGGACCCACCAACATTCAAGGGATCACCCCAGTATGAAGTACCAACTAGACCTCACACCCTTTGGTGTGGGATTCCCATCCGGTATGATGGCTCGGTTGCCATTGTCTAAAGGATTTGCCTCAACTCTTGTTTTTCAGCATAGGAGAGTGGTTTGCTTCGTCTTTGGGAAGTGAGGTTCACATGCTTGGAGAGTGTAAGTGTACTTGTGTCAATGGTTCTTTCACTCTGAGGGGAAGAGAGTGAAGGTGAGTTCCAAATTGAAAGGGATCAATCCCAACTCGGCTAGGAGCACACAACACAAAAGGACATACATAGCTTCCAGCGGAGCAGTCCACTCTGATGCGGAAGTCACAACGCACAAGGTAAGATAACACGTACAACACTCATGGATTAGTCTGAACGAGTGCAATGGTTGTTACAACAAGCTTCAAGTGAAAGGTCTGTCTAATGTCCAGCAGAGCAGTCGATGCGGACATGACAACATTAATAGCATATACAACACATTTCCATTAATAGATTATGCATTACAACAAATGAGTCAATTCATATGTAGAACACAGGGTAAAGAAACATGCATTACAAATTTTAAAGATCAGTCTTACAACAAATACAATACATGTGTGAAAATGTGTTAGACTGTTAACAGGATTCTGAATCAAGCAAAAGTTCCAAGACCCATCGTTACACCATACATCACTAACCCCGTCAGTGGGGCATTGGAGCCACTACTTAATCCTTAAAGAAAAGATTACAGACTCTCTTGGCTATGTGGCAGGAGATTAGGTGAAAAGTTCTTTCATGTACAAATGAGGGGATATTTATAGCCAAGGATGAAACTAACCCTTGTGGTTGTTTCACTACCCTCATGACCATTTGACATCCATGACTCTTCGACTTACATAACTCTTTGTTCAAAAAGTGGGTGTCTTGTACTTCCATGTTATATCACATTGATTGACAACAACCCATAGTGAGGATGTGGGCGACATGACTCATGACGTGACTTGACATGACTCAACATGACAATACTGGTACATTCATGTTGTTATTGGAGTGCATGTCGAGCTATAGTGCTACTAGGTGATGGATGTCTTCATGGTGTATCATATCTTCACCTCTACATGGCAAAGTGCATGAAGTCTTTGATGGTCCTTGGTTCGCTTGATGAAGCTTTAGCATGTTATTCCTTCGCTGCATGTTGGAAGACTTGATAGGCTCATATGTTTGCGAAGGTTCTTGTTCGTTGCATTCATCCACTTCGCATGCTTTGTTCATTCATCTGTTGATGAACCTGTCATTCTGCATGCGCTCTCTTCGTTCCTCCCATTCGTCGTCTTTCCATGTTCGTTGGTTTACCTATACGTGTAGTCACTCATGACAAGATGACATCAAATCCAAAGCCTCCTAGTCTACCATGACACATGATCATTTGGTCACAGGTGACGAAGAGAGGCTACAAGGTTGTGATGTGGGATGATGGCTCTAGGAAACTGCTGATGATAACTATGCAAGAGTCACTTAGAGATGGATATAGGCAATTTGAGTCAACAGAGACTGTCTGCAAGGTCTAGCTTGGCTGGGAGGAAAATTTGTGAAAATTTTGGGAGGAACAGTCCAAGATGTTGAAAGGTAAGGCAGGCATGCTCTGTGCATTTTTCAAAATGAATGGGAAGTGGGGCTAGATAGCCATATTTGCACAATTTTCCAAAGGAACAGGTCGGCTTGCATGAAGGGTCAGCAAGCAGGGATTGCAGTGTTTTTCTGGGGAACTTCCCAGGTCACTAGCAGCCAAAATTACAATTCCTAGAGGGAATTTTGAGTTGGCTACTGGGGTTACTGGCTTCCAGAACTATGTAATTGCTAGAGGGAGCTTACATTTGGCTGCCCAGGAGACTGGTAACAGAAACTGCACAATTCCCAGAGGGAACTAGCAGGCTGCTGCTAGGGGCTACTAGCAAGGAAAACTACACTAAGCCCAGGAGGCCCACTTGCTGATCACCTCTGCGAAATTTCTAAGCTGAACTAACTGATGGTTAGCAGGTGGCCTTCTCATGAACACTGCGCAATTTCTGAGATGAAAAGTTGGTCGACTGTCGAGATGATTGACTAGGAAAACATTGAAATTTTTTGAGGGAGACAGGGATGGGCACTTGGTGTCTGTTTGGTCTATCTGTGTAATTTCCTTATTTAGCTAAGTGGGCAAGGTTAATGGTTTCTACGCAATTTTTTAGGGGAGTTAGTCCCGGGGCAGCTGTCAGGTCTGATTGTCTAAGTGACCAGCATAAGAGTTGATTGGATTACTTGCGGGCAACACAACTTGAAAAGACTAGGTTGGTGTTTCTGCGCTGTTCTAGTTGACATTCGATCAATTCAATGGCGAGGTGTTGGTCTGGCTATCAGAGGGGAGTCACGTCTTCATAATCTTCAGAAAAAATGGCTAAGTGTGTGAACAATAGAGAGATGCATAGGTGATCATACGACACACACTCGCATGACTTGATGACAAAACGACCAAACCATCGAGACACATATGTTCAACAAGACTGACCAACAGTGTAAGCGACAAGTGTGACACTCATGATTACTTGTTCATTGATTGAGATGATGCTTGCACATAGTGAATGTGGCACCGCGTGTGAGTGCGACAGATGCTTTCATAGCAAATACAACAAGCACATATGAAGCAAAGAATTCAAGCATAACTAGAACATGGTCACAAGCATGACTTAGACATCAACATGCATAAACTTGAATGCAATGAACAAGCAAGGTAGATGTAAGGACTCATGCAAGATCACAGAGTGAACTCAAGTTGCATTCATCAAGTGAACTCTTCAAGGGAGGCTCCAAAATTGGTGCAGGCCAAAATTTGGTGATTATAGCCACTACAACACTTGGCTACACACTGGTAGAACTCTAGCTTCTATGTTTCGGTTCATTGCTAGCACAGGGCCTTGGTCTTTTAGGGAGTATTGAATTGTTGTGTTTGTTAATTTAGTTTCCCCACTTACCCTATGGATATATATGGTTTTCCTTTTTCCAACTCAGTCGAACACAATCAAAATTTTAGCTTAGATTTCAATATTTTGAATATGGGAAGGGTAGTTTAGATCATGAGTTGAAGATTTTCAGAGTATAAGTTTTCATGTTTGGTGTTTCTCCACTGCCATTAGGACTGGACAGTACCCCGGTGGAGTCACACAAGAACACACACATTTCTCCACTGCCAGTGATCCTAGTCAATACCCTGGTGGAGTTGCATGCTTCACCTCTCTGCATAGAAAGCCTTTCTCTTCTTTCACCTTTCTATTTTTCAAGAGGAATGTGGATAGGCACTTATTTATTTTTGGGGCAGAAGAGGGATACTGACTTATTGAGAGAATAAGAGGTTTTTCCTTCAGAGAGGCATGTAAGACCTCTGACATAGGTTTGCTTGCTTATATTTTCTCCTTCTCCATTTCTACAAGTTGGATTAGTTTAAACACATAGGGCATAAGGCTAAGTACAGGCATGGGGATTTTCAGTGTGGACACAAGTTCACGGTTGGAAAAAAGATTCCCTTACAGATGGTTCGTATTTTCTGTCAGGACTTCATCGGCTGAAGGTTGTAATCAAGAATAGAGAAAACGGACACAAGACTAGCCAAGTGTTGTAGTGTCACAAGTCTCTAAAAAAACCCTTCAAGTGAAGACAACACCATTGTTTTAGGTACTGTGTGGAACATGGGCTCGAATGATGGCACGGGGCAGTTGTTTTTATTCTAGAAAGGATTCAAGTTTCCGAAGTCAATGCATAAGCGAGTTTTTCCAGATTTCTTACATGCAGGATTTACATTAGAAAACCAAGTATGATGATGAACTTTGCAAGTAATCCAAACACTTAAACTATTAGTCAATATTTTGGGTGAAAGGAGTGCAAACAACATGTATGTGTTACATGTTCCTTGATGCAATAGCTTTTCTCCTCCCTTACCTGGAATCTCATGTTGGATTTCTCACGTGCAGTGTGTACTTAGGTCATCATCTACCTGTGCAGACCCATCCCGGTACTATTCGATCAAGCAGTCGATGATTTGTCATTGATGTAGTGTGTAGCTCATATCGATATTGGCCATGTTTGGATCATGGTGGGTTCCCAGGTTTCTTTTTTCATTTCTAGTGTTGGTCCTTTATGTGTTTAGTATGAGTGCTTCATACTCAACATCGTTGTTTGTGCTTTCAAAATTCAGAAAGCTCGAAATCATGCATTTTCCATTGTTTTGGATGACTAAGATACACTTGATCTTTTGGCCATCATGTGTCACCGACTTGTCAAGGTTAATAACCCACAACTCGTCTATACATGGACCATTTGGCATACTGGTACTGCTGCTACTACAAGAAAAAAACTGTATAAGTTTCATTATCATCAGTTGGGCAAGGAAGGAGTCCCAACTACTTGTTTGATGAGGTTGGAGCTAGCTATGCAAGATAACACTCCAATGTCTTTTCCAGAAGGTAGTTACCAAACATGAGTTCTTTGAAGGCCAACGGTTCATTATCGCCATTAAGGGGAGTGACACTATGTTTCATATACCTCTTGGATAACACTCAGATTCAGTTGCATCCACCCTTATACAGAAGCCACATGTGAGACCAATCCATAGAGAAATATCCATCTAGCTTGTTGGACCAGTCTTTGCTGAGTAGTAGGCCATATGCTTCCAGTATGTCCACAAAAACTATGTTGATCCATTGGTGAACTTGACTATCCTTAGATAATCGGATGATCACATCTCGAAGTTCACCAATGGCTAGTACTAATTTTCTTTCAAGTTGGATGATTCTCGCGGATGTTTCGCTCCATCGTGCATTGATCTTCTTAGCAATGGAGAGCAGCATGACGTTGGCTATCACGCCAGAATCAATCAAGCAGTTGTGAACATTGTAGTTGAAAACTTTGAATGAAAGCAGCAATGGGGGGCAACCTAAGTTTTCTTCTTCCATCCAGAGAGTATTGAGCATAGTATATAGTGATCTGGTAGGTGTGCTTGCTCCCTTGCTGGTGGAGGCCGTGTTGCATGTTGTTGTTTGTCCCGATGCATGCAGCAAGATATATCGCTGACTCTAGACTTTGGCTAACTCAAACAAATTGATCTTCTCTCGAGTTTTCTTCATGTCATCAACTATGTTGTGATCCAGAGATGGTAGACTCACCAATGTGTCCAGGGTCGAATGGATGTTCGTGTTTTCTGGTGGAGTTTTATGTAACATCCTGCTCATGGATGTATTCTTATCCTCCATTGTCTTCTCGGACATGCTTTGTATTTGTTGCATTTCCCCAAGTGTAGGGAGAGCCCCTTTACTTCTAATATTGTAATGATCATTTTGTTTTCAGGGTTTCTTCTTAGTGTTCATCTTCAAAATTACTTGTGAGCACTGATATGTGTTCACCACTTGCCCAGAACTTGGTGCTTCATCAGGTGTAACCTCTTCATTATCATTTGTGTCCTCTGGTTGCTCCTGTATGTCGCCATCGGCATCGAGTGTATGATTTCAGACAAAGGTAATAAGTTTCTTACAATCTAAACAAGAGTTCTCAGGATGAAACTCTTCAGTGAAGGAGAAAAAATTAGGATCAACACACCGATCGAGTTGGAACAGAGGCTTCTGCCCAAATTTGGAACTGAACTAGTTGTTTCTTGATGAGCAGGTTGATGAACTACTTGCCTATATCTATCTGGGTGGATGATTGCTTGTGAATGTGCTTGCCTTCCGTTGCTTGAGTTCAAACATTTGGTTGGTCAAGTTCTTGACAAGGCGAGTGAGATACTCAATATCAGTTGTTTCCTTGTCTCTACCCTTGCTCGCCATTTCTAGGGGCTTTCTACTCGCATCCTTGGATTCTTTCGTATCCTTGATGACTCCAATGGAGCACAAGTCCTTTTCAATAGCAATAGCCTCTTCACAGCTTTCTAAAAATGTTGGCTTCACAGCTTGCTTGACAAACTATGCAATGGTGGTTGGAAGTGCAAATGTGCAATAATTGAATGTGAGGGAGTCATGAGGTTTGGTATTTGTTGCAAACTTGTTTAAAATATGCATAAACCTCTGATTGAAGTCTTTCACTTTCTTGTTTCCCTCCATCTTGAAGCTTGCCAATTCTTTGTGTAGCATGGCTGGGGTCTTGTCATCAACAAACTTTTCAAGGAACATATGTTTGAAAGAACCCCAGTTTTGTATGGATTTGGGTAGAAGGTTGTGATACCAAGCAGCAGCAAGGCCATCCAAGGTACATGGAATAATCTACATGCTACATCATCATAACATACCTCAAGGGTCTGTAGCTGTAGGTAGAATTTGTCTAAGTGGTCTTCTGCCTTCACCACGGTGTCAGGGTTAAACTTGATGCTCATTCCCTCTTCTTGCTTCGACATCTTGTGTAGAACAGAAAAGAGAGCCAATGGTCCCTGATTCATCCATTTAAGATTTGGTTCAGCCATCTCTTTGTATTCTTCTTCCTCTTCCTCTCCCTTGAAGTCTAATGGTTCCGGGTTTGATTCTGTCAGTTCGTCTCCACCTCCACCTCCTTCACTACCTTCCCCTCCGCCTCTATACTGAAGTTTGATCCCAAGATCACAAGAGTGCCTTGTCATCCTCAAGTAAGATTAGAGGTTCCTTTCCATCTGCAATAGCTCCTTCCAAACCTTCAAGAGTGGAAAGGACTACTCCTTCCACCGATGATACAACAACTCTTGTGGGAGTGGCTTTTGGCTTCTTAGATGTGTGTGGAAGGTTTTGTATGCCAGGGATCCATCTAACCACTTTTGTGAACTGGTGAGTGATGGGATGGACAGAGTGAAGGTGTTGATATGTGATCTCATTTTATATTCTTGGAGGTGAGTAGTAACCAACTACAAAGTCGTGAGAGAGAGGGTGCGAGTTACTGCCTTGACTAGATGGTTGATGAGTGAGTGTGAGGGGAATTTCAGCCATGTACAACTGGCTTCCCTTATTCTAGCGCCATAAATTTTAATGGTGCTAGACTTGCCAACATTCAGGGGATCACCCGAGTATCAAGTCCCAACTAGACCTCACACTGTTTGGTGTGGGAGTCTCATCTAGTATGATGGCCTGGTTGCCATTGTCTTAAGGATTTGCCTCAACTCTTGCTTGCTAACACAGGAGAGTGGTTTGCTTTATCTTCGAGAAGTAAGGTTCACATGCCTAGTGAGTATAAGTGTACTTGTGTCAATGGTTCTTTCAGTCTGAGGGGAAGAGAGTGAAGGTGAGTTCCAGGTTGAAAGGGATCAGTCCCAACTTGGCTAGGAACACACAACAAAAAAGGACATACACAGCTTCTTGTGGAGCAGTCCACTCGGATGCAGCAGTCACAATGTACAAGGTAAGATAACACATACAACACTCACAAATCAATCTGAACGAGTGTAATGGTTGTTACAGAAAGGTTCATGTGAAAGGTTTGTCTAATGTCCAGCAAAGCAGTCGACACGGACCAGACGGCATTAACAGCATATACAACACATTTCCATTAATAGATTATGCATTACAATAAATGAATTAGTTTAGATGTAGAACACAGGTTAAAGCAACATGCATTACCAATGTTAAAGACCAGTCTTACAACAAATACAATACATGTGAAAATCTGTTGGCCTGTTAAAAGGCTTCTGAATTAAGCTAAAGTTCCAATACATATTATTACAACATACATCACTAACCCCATCAATGGGGCATTGGAGCCACTACTTACTCCTGAAATAAAAGATTACAGACTCACTTGGCTATGTGGGAGGAGCTGAGGTGAAAACTCCCTTCATCTACAAATGAGGGGGTATTTATAGCTAAGGGTGAAAATGACCCTAGTGGTTGTTCAACTACCCTCATGACCATTTGACTTCCATGACTCTTCAACTTACATGACTATTTGCTCAACAAGTGGGTATCTTGGACTTCGACATTACATCACATTGATTGAAAACAAGCCCATAGTGAGGATGTGGGTGGCATGACTCATGACATGACTCGACATGACTTGACATGACAATGCTAGTACATTCATACTATTGTGCTGCTGGGTGATGGATGTCTTCATGGTGTATCATATCTTCACCTCTGTGTGGTGAAGTGTGCAGAGTCTTCAATGGTGCTTGGTTTGCTTTATGACGCTATAGGATGTTATTCCTTGCTTACACGTTGGAAGACTTGACAGGCTCATCTGTTCATGAAGGTGCTTGTTCGTCGTGTTCATATGCTTTGCATGCTTCATTCATTCAGCCGCTGGTGAAATTGTCATTTTTCATGTGCTCTCTTCATTCATCCCATTCGTCATCTTGCCATGTTTGTTGGTGTACCCAAACTTGTAGTCACTCATGACAAGATGACATCAAATCAAAAACCTCCTAGTCTACCATGACACATGATGATTCGGGTGCAGGTGATAGGGAGAGGGAGTAAGGCTGTGATGTGAGATGATGGCTCTGAGCAACTGTTGATGAAAATTACGCAAGAGTCACTAAGAGATGGAGATAGGTGATCTGAGTTGACAATGACTGTCTGCAAGGTCTGGCTCAGTTGGGAGGCAAAATTGTACAAAATTTGGGAGGAAAAATTTAGGATGTTGTAAGGCAAGGTAGGCATGCTCTACATATTTTTCAGAATGAATGGGTAGCGAGGCTGGATAGCTAGATTTGCGCAATTTTCCAGAGGAACGGGTCGAGCTGCATGAAGGGTCAACAACTAGGGATTGCTCTGTTTTTTTGGGGAACTGCATGGGTCACTAGAAGCCATAACAACGTAATTCCTAAAAGGAACTTCCAATTTGTAGCTGGGGTCACTAGCAACTAGAACTACGCAATTCCTAGAGGGAATTGCTAGTTGGCTGCCTGGGAGACTAGCAGCAGAAACTACACAATTCCCATAAGGAATTGGCAGTCTACTGCTAGGGGATGATGGAAAGGAAAACTGCACTAAGGCCAAGATGTCGGCCTTCTGATCATCTTTGCACAATTTCTAAGATCAACTAACTTATGGGTAGTGGAAGGGCTAATCATGAGCACTGCATAATTTTTGAGATGAATAGTTGGTCGACTGTCGAGATGACTGAATAGGAAAAATGCATAATTTTTTTATGGAGACAGGGATGGGCACTTGGTGTTTGTCCAACCTGTTTGCACTATTTCCTTAGTCAGTTGAGTGGGTGAGGTCAGTGGCCTCTGCGTAATTGTTTAGGGGCATCAGTCTTGGGGTGACTATCAAGACTGACTGTCCGGATGACCAGCATGAGAGTTGATTGAATTGCTTGTGGGCAGCGCAACTTGAAAAGACTAGCTTGGTTCTTCTGCACTATTCTAGTTGACAGTCGATCCAGTCAATGGTAGGGTGATGATCTAGCTCTTAGATGGGAGTTATTTCATCAGAACCTTCATAAAAATGGCTAAGTGTGTGAACAATCCAAATATGCATAGGTGATCATACAACACACACTCGCATGACTTGACGACAAAACGACCAAACCATCTAGACACATATGTTCAACAAGACTGACCAATGATGTAAGTGACAAGCGTGACACTCATGATTGCTCATTCATTGATCGAGATGATTCTTGTGCAATAGTGAATGTGACTCCATGTGTGAGTGCAACAGATGCTTTCATGGTGAATACAATAAGAACATACGAAGTGAGGACTTTAAGCATAACCAGAACATGGTCACAAGCATGACTTAGACATCAAAATGAAATGAACAAGCAAGGTGGATGTAAGGACTCATGCGAGCTCACAGAGTGAACCCGAGTGTGTGCAATCATCAAGTGAACTCTTCAACATATGCTCCGAAATTGGTGTAGACCAAAATTTTGGATGGTGGTTGTAGCCTCTACAACACAATTGTAAGTGCCTGTATTTGTGGTCCTTTGCTATGTAGAGGGATGAGGCTCCTTAATGAACCATTAATATTCATTAGTCCCATGTACTGCTCCATTACTTTACCATGCTCCATTTAAGTATTTAGCTATTAGCCCATCTACCCATTAAAGCTCTGCTAGACACTACCGGAGCTTTGAAAAGTGTGGTGTGGTGTATTATGATGTAATAAGGATGACCTTTGAGTGTGGGATTTTAACACAGGAACACCGTGAAATAGGCAAGCCTAACTACCCTTTAATCCCTTACACTTTCAGCCCACTTATGCTTCTTCCTTCATGTAATCGTGGGCTTGAACCAGGCACTTAACCCTTCGGGTGCTAAGGCTTTCAACTAATGTTTGGGGGCCTTTCCCTTTATAATCTTGAAAATCCTTTGAGATCCTTTTACATGCATCGTTGATATCCTAGACATGCAAACCTTATGAAATATGACCTATGAAATATTGCATCCAAGGTCCCTTTTCTTTGTTACTCAAAATCCCACATCCCGACGCTGAATGCACTTTTCCTTGAGTTTCTCCCCTAGGCAGTCACGATCGCTAATATGTAGGATGACATCATCATTACCACATGTCACCTTGTGAGTGGTGACACATGTCACCTAGAAATGGCCCCATAAGACCCTTCAAAATGCTGAAACTAAGAGGCATGTGTCATCTACCATGTCAGTATCCGTACTGCCATGTGTCCTCCATACTCCCATGTCAACATCCATACTGTCATGTGTCCTTTGTATTTCCACGTCAGCATCCGTACTGCCATGTGTCCTCCATATTGCCACATAATTTATGATGTCAACTGCACTATCACCTCTGAGGACCAATTGTTTGTCGCCATGTGGACCCCTGTAGGAGAGGAAAAAAGGCCTACCCCACCCTGTTTTTGTAGGAATTTCCCATATTAATGCGTTTTGGCCATCCCTGATGATTTTTCACTAAATTGCAATATCACAACCTTGCAAGGTTTTTGGAGAGGTAGCCCCTCTATTCCTATAATCGTCGATAATGCAGGATTATGAGATCCAAGATTGCGCATCACTGATATGTCGTACTGCCACATGAAGGAGAGAGAAAGGGGCGGCCCTGAATTGGTTTTACCATGATTTTCCTTTGTATTTGGTTTTTGGCCTCCTAGTGCTTTAAAACTAAGATCTAGATTTATCGGATACTCTCCCCCCCAAAATTTCTTCAGGATGGCCCGTCAGGTATTGTGGGGGCCATGCAGGATGCGGGATGCGGGACTGTGAGGTATCTGAATTGCTCACCGGGACCATGTGCGGTATGCAGGATTGTTGTCACTATTGGACTACGAGGTCACTGAGATGCAGCATTCACTGTGCCCAAGGTCCCTGACCTTCGATAAATAGTACCGACACAAGGAGGAGAGAGAAAGGCCCTGCCCATTCCTATCTTTGTGTGCATTTCCTTTGTAAAATGAAATTGGCGCCTCCCCCACTATTAACACTATCGATGTATTCCCCCCCCCTCAATTCCTTAAGAATGGTCGATTGGTATTTCGAGGGCCATGCGGGACATGGGATTTTCCCGCTGTCGATCGTTGATAAGACTATGAACTCTGGGGGCCCACCGCTATGTCTAATAAGCTGGTGTGTGGGACTGCAAGGCTGCTGATATGTGGGATTGTGATGTGCGGGGCTTATTGTGCCTGAGGTGCTCGATATGTGATATTTGACCTCATACTTAGTTATTTTCTAGGTTTTCAAAGATTTCCAAGTGTGATCTTCAACATGCTCTAACTTCTGATCTAGAAGTCCATTCTTGAACTTCTATATACTGTTGGAAAGATCTTTTCATGCACTAGGAAATGGAGAAGGTCTGATTAAGCTCTGAGATCTTCTATGGCCTAGGAGAGTAGCTCCAAACTTCACTACTCTTGAGAAACCTTGACTAATTGAAACCCACAATGCAGTGAGTGTCGACATTGGCTCCAACTAGGGGTACTACCTTGCTGGTAAGGTGCTGAGGACCTATAGACTAGTAGCTTTTCCTTCTGTTGGGCATGGAGTCCTTCTTAAACAAAATATAATTCTGTGAAAAAGAACTTTTTTTATAATAAACTAAAAATTTCAAATAATAATTTCAACACATACACTGGATATTTACAATGAGCAAGAGATAAATATCTCTAATTTTGAAAATAAAATATTTTAGGAACTAACCATTTACAGGCAGTTTTAGCAATTCACCATCCAATTTTTCAAGCATGTAAGTGTTACTTCCACTTTCTTCTACAATCTTGAAGGGGTTGAACCATAGCAGATCAAATTTCCCATGTTTGCGTTTGTCTTCTCATCAGACATCCCAACTGAGAACTAAATCTCCTTGCTGAAGAGGTTTGTCCTTAGCCTTGTTTTCGAAAAGAGATTTCATCCTTTGTTGGTAGTTTGACAATTTGGTACCCACCTGCTCTCTGTTCTCATGAAGCTCCACTAGCTAATTTATCCTTCTAGTCAAGGCACTTGGCTCTTCCTTAGCTTCTTATAGCGACTCAGTTACTGGAATTTCTAATTGGATCGAGGAGACAACAACCTTTCCATATACTAGCTCGAAAGGTGATTTCCCAATGGATCGTTTGGGCGTTATACAGTTAGCCCACAGAGAAAAATTTAATTGGGAGTCCCAGTTCCTTTGATTTTTAGTGATAGCCTTCTTTAGAACCCTCGCCACAATTTTATTAGAAGATTCAGCCAATCCATTCCCTTGAGGGTAGTATGTAGCGAAGTGTCCAATAATGATATTGAATTTATGGAAGAAGTTGGTGAACTTGGCAGCTTTGAAGACCTACGCATTATTAGTGATGATTTCAAAAGGACACCCAAAGAGGGATAGTATATTCTCCTCCATGAATTTTATCACCACTGAGTCATTAGCATTTCTAGTTGGGATAGCCTCTACCCACTTGGTGAAATAGTCAGTTTCTATTAAAATCCATTTTTGCCCATTGGATGGTGGGCTTATTTCTCCAATGAAGTCCAGTCCCCACTCTCTAAAAGGCTCCTCTATGTGCACAGGAATCAAGGGGAGAGGAGCAATTTTCTTTCTTTTAGCAAACAATTGTCATTTCTAGGATGACTTGACATGAGAATAAACATCTCCAAATAGTGTGGCCTAGTAGAATCCTTCCTTAAAGATTTTATGTGATGTTGTCTTCCAACTGTAGTTTCCTCCACAGACTTCCTCATGTAAATCCTCAATCACTTAATGGGTTTCTCCCTCCACCAAAAATAGTAGTGATACCCACACTGGATCCTTCCAATAGAGTAGTTTATTGGATATAATGTATTTATGTGCCTGCAATCTTAAGCTCTCATTTTTAGATCTATCCTTTCCCAACAAGAATCTTAGGAATAAGAGGTAATGAACAGTGTTCTTATACTTGGGCGACCCCTCATATTTGGCATAGATATTTTTCTTTGGTGCTTTAATTCCACTCTAGTGATCCTCTGGTCTACCTTCCTCTGTGATCAGGCTTATCCTTAGAGCTTGGAATTTGGATTAAGATAAAATCTTGGCCAACCATTGTCCTTTGATGAGCTTGGTAGGCTTTATTTCTAGCTCATATTCTTGTATTTTAGCTATCCACATGCCCCTCTTTCATTTGATGTCTCCTTGTGCCAGGATGTCCTTGAATGCGGTTGTTGGGATGAAGTTGTGATGCCTGATTGCAACACATACATACGGAATGACTTTAGCACCTTGACCAGTGCATAGGCTTATTTCTCCAATATATTGTATTTTAGGTCAGCATCCCTTAGGACTTGGCTGAAAAAGGCAATGGGTTGCTCATAACCTTCATTATTTTTTTGTAATATCATAAGAATGATAGTATGTGGAGAGGTGAAAGAAAATATGTAGAAATTCACTGAATAGTTGGGGCTCTGTAGCATTGGGGCCTGAAACAAAGCTTCTTTGATTCTAGTGAAAGAATCATGGGGGACAGAGCTCCACTTGACTTCATTCTCCTTCTTGAGCATGTTTGTAATACCTTTGACTATCTCAACATAGTTGGGTATGAATCACCTTAAGAAATTTATCCTCCCCAAAAAGGCTTGAACTTATTTCTTGTTTCTGGGCAAGAGAATATGGCTGATGGATTTAACTCATTTAGGATCAATCTTTACTCCTTCCTTTGCTACTATGTGTCCAAGAAGCTTCCCCTCACTCATGGAAAACAATGATTTCTTAAGATTCATAGAGAGACCATACCTTCTGCACTTCTTGAAGGTGAGATTTAAATTGAGGATATTCCCTTCATCAGTCTTAGAAAAGACTGTGATGTCATCTAAGTAGACTACCACAAATTTGTCTTTCTCGCCTATGAAAGTTATGTCCATAGCTCTTTGAAATGCGGCGCTTGCATTTATCAACCAGAATGGAATGCGGCCATACATGAATGTTCCCCACGGCGTGGTGAAAGCAGTCTTTTGTTGGTCCTCAGGGTGGACTACAACTTGGTTATATCCAGAGAATCCATCCATCATGGACATTGTGGCCGCACCCACTACCTTTTGCAATATACTATCCATATTGGGAAAAGGGCAGTTATCTTCTAGAGACACCCTATATAGATTTTGAATGTCCACACATAGCCTTATATCTCAGTTATTTATTTGGATATGGACCAAATTGGCTACCCACTAAGAGTATCTTAAAGGTACTATGATCTTGCCTTTCAAAAGCTTCCTTAGTAAGCGTGGATTTATCTGTCTGAGTTTCTATTTGCATTGCTTTATCCCACTCTTCAAGGGAATCTTACGCTAAAAGATATTAGTATCAAATGATTTCAAATCGTCATATGACCAAGAAAATACATATTTCTAAGTTTTGAATATATCTAAATACTTTATTTTGTATTGCAAGGGTATTTATTTGGGCAACCTCATCATCTAGGGTTCCTCCTTTGATCTGATGTTGCAGTCTTGTACTTGCTCATCCTTCTCTGCAGCTATTTTTTTGGAAGCTATGTCATCTTTATTAAATATTATTTCTAGTGGAACAATTCCACGAGGGATGGTGTTCCCTTTTAGTTGCAATTTTTTTTCCCAGCCATTGTGTCTTTCCACAAAGTGGCTTCTTGTTTTGTTTCTTCTTCTTCTTGATCGCTGGTGGAGGGGACGAACTCCCCAATGAATTCTATGAATATTTTCACCTCCTCATCATGTTTGGATACCTACCAATGTTTGACATTATTAGGTATTGAAGGCTTGTGTCTTACTACTATCTCATATTTGAGGAGTGGATTTTGTGGGGGGCTGAAAGTGCTTACAACTACCACAAGAGAGTCAACCATCCTGTTTTCTTCCCTGGGCAGAAATTGAATGTTAAAGGCTAGGGAGAATTTTTTTATTAAGTCCCACACTTCATTTTGATGCGTCCTCAGCCTAGGGTGTTTGGCTTGGCATTGGTCTCGGATCTTCCTTACAGCTAATTTAGAGTCTCCATAAATTGATAGGTATTTAATGTTCATATTTCTTGTCATTTGTAACCCAAGGAGAAATGCTTAATACTATGCCACATTGTTGGTCGCCTCAAATTCAAGCTTGAATGAAAGGGGTATCATGCTACCTTCTGGAGATACCAACAATATTCTAGTTGCATTTCCATATTTGAGTTTTCTCTATGGAAGTACAATTTCCATACTTTGTTTTAATTTAAGTGTTGGTATTTCAACTGCCTTGTCAAGTTTATTGATTCTTCTTTTAAGAGGTTCTCATCTTGTTCTTAGAACAGGAAAGATAGGTTGCTTTCTTTTCCATGAGATCGAGAGTTTTCTAAGCCTTTAGCTGGGGTCACGGTTTTCACAAAATTAGATTCTCTGTACAACCTCCTTTGCTCACCTCCGAAAGTGGGAATGGTGGCATAAGTCATATCTAGCTTGATAGATCCACCCACCTTGGAAACCCAAGATTTGGATAAGAGCATTCCAAAATGAGGAGGTATATCAGCCACCCAGTTGTTCTAGTGATCTCCAAACCCAGTTGTTCAATTACTGATAATGGCATGAGTTTGTGTGAGGCCCTAGAATTTGGCATGCATTCATGCAACAAAAGGTTATTTATCACCAAATTCACATAGAAAGGCATCATAGAAGAGTCCATCTCTTCCACATGTGACCCGAAAACAACCATGGGCCTCTCCTCTCGGAGGTTCAAACTATCCTGGTTTCATGCAAAGGTGACTAGATGCATGAATTGAGAGACTTGGGCTTTGTAATTAGGTTTCTTTAGAATCTCAGTCAGAGGAATAATAATTTTTACCTTTTCCAGCTCCTTTTGGAGATTGAATATGGGTTGGTCCTTTTCTATATCTCATGGCTCTATTGTTTCTCCCTTCCCGCTGGCAGTTCTAGGTAGAACTAGTACCTCCTTTTCTGTGTGTCCCTTAGGACCATTGCTTTCCTTATCTGCAAAGGCTCCTATCTTGGGTGGGTTGGGATGGAGCCTACATTTCCCTTTGTCTGATGCGGGAGGAGCGACTTGGGAAGAATTTCCTTCTTGTTTCTCTAGTTCTATTGACCTCTTCTTTGAAGATCTTACATTATAATTACATTGAAATTTGCAAACTGTTAGCAATAATAATCCATATCTTCATCATTTGTTGTTGCCTCTCTATGATGACTGGCCTCCTGGTGACCCATATTCTCGCGTTCTTCCTCGACAAAAGTAGAATATATATTTCCCTAAATCTCCTGTGTATCTGATGATTGTTCGTCGGGACCATCTTCCAAGTAAAAGGGATGAGGGATCTGATCAACCTGTTCCTTTCTTTCCCTTGCATGTATTTGTAGTGGAGGCCTTCTAGATTACAGGTTATAGCCCCGGTTGTTGACTTGAGAATTCTATCTAGAGAGGTTCTTGTTCTCAATTTCAAGCTTTCCAACCTTTTGTGATAAACTCCTGATGGGTTTTTTGAGATCGTCCTACTTCGAGTCTGATGATTCTCTATCTTGACCAGATGAGGATGCCTTTTCTTTCCCTATTTTGGGTTCAGTAGGTTCTTTATCTACCCTTGACTTCCCTGCCGAGGCCAGATTTTCTTCTACTTTGAGAGCATCGATTTGAAGTTGGTCCAGAGTGAGAGACTTCCTTTCTCACAAGGTAAAACCATTATTGGAATCAAAGGCTACCAAGAAAACCACAAAAGCTATAGTTGGAGGAGGCTTTATGTCAACTAGTAGGTTATTGTATTGCTTATTGAATCTTTTGATAAATTATGAAGTATTCTCCTTCCGTCTTTTACTTATAGAATTAAACTTAGTGAGGAGGTACTCATGATTCCTCTTTTCTCTCCATTTTTGGGTGAAAGCATTTTCCAGCTCCTCCTAGGTAGTGATGGAGGAATTTGGTAGGCCTTTGAGCCACTTTTTGGCTTCTCCATCAAGACTTTGTACAAAAAGTCTCATGACAACATCCAATTGTTCCACATTCAGGTTTTCGGCAAAGGAACAAAAGGTTTCTATGTGTCTCTATGTTGTGTTATCATCTTTCCCACTAAATCTAGGTAGAAGCTTAAGGTAATATTGGGGCATGACACTTAAGGGCTGAGGTAGATCAAGAGGTGCATACTTATTTAGCAAAAATCCTGGAAGAGCCATCTAGATTAGTGGAGGGCAATTAAAATTTGTTTGAGGAAATGGGGTCAAGACCACATTGTTTGTAGGGGAAAGAGGGTATGTCAGGGACTTAGGAGTAAGTCCTAAATGATGAGTAGTAGCAGATTGAGAACTGGATGAGGGAACTTCAAAGTCTGGTGATATGGTAGCACATTCAGGGGGAGTTTTCTCTTTCCATATTTTCTTGAAAATTAAGTTTTGAGGGAAAGCTACAAATGGGGCTTTCTACTGGGATATATCTAAGAGAGCATGAGGCCTTTTAAAAGCCACGGTTATGAATGATAATGAGGGGGGTGTGGAGTCACCGAGGTGATATGAATGCAGTCGGAATAGACTTCACTCACCTACACGAAGGGTGCTCAATTTTTTTCATCCCAGAGGAAGAATCCTTCAATAAGATCCCCGACAATGGTGCCAAAAGATGTTGTATCTCTGAGAGATAGCCTTAGATTGCTTACAAAACTAGTGCCTAACACATCTAGATTTGTGTGTCTCAAGTGATTTACAAGAAACTGGATACATCACTTCTGTGTTATAGATACATATATTTATAGGAAATGGGTTGGTTCATTTATCCAAAGAAATAAGACATGGATTTTTGCTTCTTCTTCATGGGTTCAGATCTCAGAAATATGCAATAAAATAATGGACGTCGAGTATTTCAATGGATTACGAATTAATAAGCTTTTGTAGGGAAGCTAAGAGAGGACAAAGAGAAGGAGAAACCCATCACATAGAGCATAAGGCTTCAAGACTTCTACACTTAACACATAGAGCTTGAGTCATTAAGGATTTCTATACTTATTTGAGTTACATGTAGAAATAATGGATGAAGGAGGAGTTGAATGTTATGATTCATGTGTTGCAGATTTAAAGATATGATTTCAATAGTCCACATAGGTATATGCATCAACAATAAAGAGACAACTGAATCTGTGATATAATTACAGGCACTTGCATTCACATATCAATACAAATAAATCTATGAGGAAGCTTCAAATATTTCTAGTAGCTATAATTGCATGAATACAGAGAAGAAATATGAACACAAAATGGGATTTAACAAAGGGAACACATATTGTAATTCTTGAAGAGGGAATCACCACCATTGCCTTGATATTCTGATAAATCTGTGTTACAAAGAGATGCAGTCTGAAATAGCATGTAGTGTTTTCTATAGAGTTTTTGAACCTTTTCTAAGTCTTGTTTTCCCCTATTTATCTGGACAGGGGAGAAAGAACATTCATTAAAGAAAAGATATCTATGGTCTAGATTCAGATGTTGGGTCGACTAGCTGTATCAATCATAAATGGTTCAGTGGACCAAAAATATTACAGAATTAAATTCCTCCTTGGAAGGAAAGAAGATTGGAGGACATCAAAATAAATATCATTCAAAGAGAAGCATCAAACTGTCTTAGTGCCTATCCTGGTAATAGCTTATGTTACAGATTGCAGTTGGCTCACTATATGGCCTCTCGTGCCACTCAAATGGCTCCCATTAGTTCTGCTTTTACTAGTTGAAGGCCTTCCTCTGTGGAGTAGGGGTTGGGTGTTGTCTTGAAGGGGCCTAACCTAGTTCAGCATTAATTAGCCAAACAAATCCCTACACTAGTGGCCCCTTTGGCATCAACCCATGGATCACTGACTGAAGTCTCACCTAAAGCAGTATGGGGAGATGATGGAACCCAGTTTCTGCACCCTTAGATGGTTGTGATGTCATTTGATTCCTTCTATACCTGCCTTCGCGTAGGTTGCTTCACTCTAGGGTTTGTAGGACAAACCCTCTATTCCAGCCTTCAATACCTCTGTGAAAGCATATAATTGACCTTCACGTAGCCCTAGCCTGCCTCTCAGGTACTTTCACACTGCTAGAGCAGTGTACCATACAAAATTAATCTAATTGATTCTCTTATCTTATCAAACAATTATAGTTAACACTACGTAACTAGATATGCATAAATGCGTCCAATTAATTAATGTAATTGTGGTATTTCGCGGATCATATAAGCACAATAAAGGAAATTCACACATAAAATATCCATATGTATCAATAGAACAAAGACAAAGAAGTTGCAGAATATCTCTCTTTATTAATATCTTCCAAGTGTTTACAGACTCTCTCCACCTTGCACACACAGTTGTAGGGGTCCGTGCACTCAGCTACAGACTTCTACACTAGGCCTTTGTGCACTCAGCTGTAGAGCCTCTATCTACACTACAACCCAAGACTTAGACTTCTTCCTTGAAGCTATCACTCTATTACATGATCTACCATTGTCCCTTTTTCCTCTCAAACTAGTTAGATCTTAGCTCTTTTTATACGATCCCATGGTCTGCAGACCATGGGTAGGTCTCTTACAGCTAACTTTACCTTATAGAACTAAGGGAGGACTACCCTTTTTGACCCATAATACCATCACACTCCGTGACCACAAAATGTAGAGTCTTTACAATTATATTACAAAAATTGACTTAAACATGGGCTTTTAGCCCCAAAACTGCCATTGGGGGATCCCACTCCCAACAGGCCCTCAACACAAACATCATGACTCGCCCTTGAGTCACTCAGTAGGCATGGATATATTTATGTGAATCCCATCCAGCTCATCCTGGATGACTACAACTTTAGCCGTGCACTAAGTTTCTACCTGCTTCGCATATTCCACTCCCTTCTCGGTTACTACTCCTGCGCTATTAGCCTGAAGCTTTTGTTGTGTCGCTTATAAAGTCACAAGCTTGTCTCCAATGCTTCTTGTGACTGTGTAAGCTTCCTCCAGCCAGGGCTTTAGTCGCGCCTTCATCATTGCTTCCTTGTGCAGTGTTGCATCCACCTGTTCCTTCAGCTACTTGGATTCCTACAACTTGGCTAACCTCTGTGTCAGAGCGCTGATTTGCGTTGTGCCCTTAACTTCGTCATAGCATTGTTGGAGTTCACACACTTCCATCTCTAGCCTCTAGATGTTTGGGTCCTCCTTCAAGTTGGTCAATACCTCAAAAAGATTGCTCGAACAATTGTGTGCAGTCTCTTACTGCACTCTCCACCACCGCGACTACTTCTGTGAGAACGGTCTTCCGCTGTTCCTTGACTTCTGACAGTGTGGAAGGCGGGGCTCCCAACTAGAGCTCTGTAATCTATAGGTTAAACTCCAACTAAACCAGCGCCATCCATGTCTAAGTGTCACACATCCCTATGGCCAATTTACAGATGCGGACCTCGACTGGCTCCTCCTCTAGAATGGCCAACACTAGGACCCTTCTGCATGCCTCATCCATGACCTGCATGATCTTCTTGCTTTGGTTTGTTACCTTGACTTCAATGGCGATGGAAAAATTTCTCTATAAGACCATTTGTTCGATGTTTATCCTCTATTCACTAATCACCTAGAGGGACAGTGCTCATGGGCCCTCATCTCTGCAATTACTCCATCCTATAATAGGTGGAGTGCTTCACACGGAAGCATTGCAAGGGTCAATCCAACTCCCTTCAAGGCACTGATAGTGGGCCTATCAACCTCATTTTCCATGGTCAGTGCTCCATCTGGCAACACTATCACACCCAAAGCCTTCGTGCACAACATATCAGCAGCCTCTAAACTGTTGATAGCCAAGCTGGTAGACACCGTACTAGCTTGCAAAGCATAGGTCTACAACTCCTGCAGCCCGGTCTGGATGGCCCCTAGGATGATCTACTGATGGTGCTTTTCAAATTGCTACAAGGCCTCCACAGTGACATCTCTTATTGTGTCATCGATGTCATATCAGTCGCCCTCCATCAATGTGATAGCGTCCAGTGAGGTCTTGGTCATCTTGGATTTATTTCTAGACACTCCCTTCTCCAGCTCTCTCGGGTGCCTAATGCTGGTGGAAGTATCCTAGGGGTCTATGTCGTGCTGGTTCATGTCCTACTCTTTGGTCTCAGGTGAAGGTGACTACGTGCCTTTGTCAAAGCCCCACTCTGTGCCACCTATTTGCTTTCCTGCCTCCTTTCCTGTCTGGTCCACCTGGGCCTTCTCAACGGCATCCTTTTTCCTCTTTTCGACAAGGTGCGCCATCTTCAACTTGGCCTCCTCCTTCTTCTTCTATGCAGTGGACTTGCTTCCACCCACTACCAATTCTATGGTAATGCGCCACTCTACTGACCATTTATCAAGCACCGCATCGATGGTGTCATCTGTGGCCAGGTATGACAAGTTGTACCACTTCTGCACAGGGTCCTTCCGCGCCCTGATAGATACACGATGGAAATCAGCTCTGAACTCGGCATAGCTCTGCAGGTTAGCGTACACCGTGGGTGAAAATCATGGCTTGCGATTGATGGCCATCCTGATATTCATTTCCATCAATATCTAGAAGATATTTCTATCTTGAACTCGCTCCGCCTCCTTGGTCACCCACAGTGAAGTGTACTTCGCTACTTCAGGAAGGTCTAGTGCAACCAAAGGGAACTGGCTCTCCTCTGGTAGCTCCCATGCTACCAACACAATTGACAATAAGAGCCACACGTAGTAAAAGATCTTGCTTTTCTCTTGCGCTTTGCGGCAATTCGCCAAGAACTCTCCGTGAAGGTAGTCCAACCAGTTAAACTTGACTCCTTCCACGCACTCCTGTGCAAGTACGATGACAGGCGTCGGCACCTCATCGGTGCGACACTTCCACATCACCTTCCCCACAAGGATCTGCATTACTATCTTCATAGAAGGGTCACAGATGCTGGAGATAGCGTACCCACGTGTCTTATTCACCAACTTGAATTTCTCCTTCATTGATTCTACAAGTGCGTGCTCACCACCATTGCCACCAAGGATCATAGCTGTATTTTCACCTGTATAAGTTAGACACATTATTCGTGGATTAACATATCTGTGATGGGTATTGGCTCCTCCAGCCACAGACACCCATCATGCACCAAGCACAACAACTGCTTGATGACCAAAACTATCACCGGGGTGCGGTTATAGTGCGGCACCCAGAGCAGGTTCAACAATCTTGCCTTCTCTACCCCCTTGAGCCACCTCCATGGCTCCAACGCAGTCATTCCCGTATTTGTGTCTATGATGCAAAGCATTAGCTACTCGTTGCAAGGTGCAAGAACTTCTCGTGGTCCGCCAAGTCCCAATCTTCAAGCTTCAATATCGACACTTAGACCAAGCGCGGACCGTTGAAAGTAATTTCGTCCAGTAGTAGAGGTGTTTGCAAGGGAGTCTTACACTCATCAATGTCATTTGGGACCTTGGACTTAGGATTGCATAGAGGGACATACTCCGACAACCATGTAATAGGGTCTGCACCCTGGGTTTCAACCTCCTCTACTTCAACCCCCACATCCTCATCATCCATCAAGATGTCTTCGATGTCCTCCTCCTCTGCCTCTAGGTTTATGGCCTTGCCCTTCTCCTGTGTAGTGGGCTTTGGTAGGTTTATCCTTGGTGACGCGCGGACCGGTATGGTAGGATTCTTTCCCTTCTTGTCCTTCATAGTCTCCTTGGTTGGGGTTGGCTTCAGTCTCAGTGTTCTCGACGATTTAGGGACCTCCACCAATACTTCGGCCACTTCCATAGCAACTACTTTTGGAGTAGCTATTTCAGTATCCATATAGATTTCCTACATATTGTCCTTGGCTTCCACTTCTTTGGTGTTCATAGCTTTTGTGCATGTCGACATGATTCTATTCACTAGTTCCTTTGTCTCCTTTGACAATTGTGCAAACGCCGGAATCGCTACCAGATCTTGAAAGAATTCACAATTCATGTACATCTAAGAAAGAAACAACCCAATTCTCAAAATGCCAAGCATTTTTTGTTGGAAAGCCACTTGTAATTTATAAGGCATTTTGAATTCAAATCTGGCCAGTCCCCCAAAATTGGTTCATTAATGCCATATTTGCAGTATATTTTCAAGGATCTAAGCCATAAATTTTGTCTTAAATGTCAGCCACCCACTCCATTTGGCCTCACTTCCCCCATCTTTTCATGAAAGATGAATTTAATGGTCACTTTCTGACTGACCTCCACAATTTATCCCTGGGTAGCACAGCGGACCCAGTGACACATCCGTGCTTCGTACCATTTTTCAATCACGCAACTCCCCAACGCAGGCAGTGTAGTTTATAGTCCCGCACCTCCTTTCAGCTACCTAGAGTGCTATGACTATGCTACCTTCATTTAGTCACATGGTCGGACCGCCAGTGTATGGCTTCAAGCAATTGCCATTCACCTTTTCTGGGAAGGTTTCTCCATTCAAGTTGACCAGTTGTACCACTCCTTCGTGGTAATCTCCTTAATAACATAAGTCCCTATCTAGTGCATCCTGAACTTCCGTGGAAATTTTTCTAACTTACTATCATATAGAAAATGAGGTAATTTACCTTAAATGTGTGCAGCATGATGTGTCAATCATGCCATGCCTTTTTGGCTAATTTTGGACCTATTAGTGAAATCCAACCAAAAATATTTCTTCCTCCAGTTCATCCAGCTTTGAGAGCCTCTCCTCTAGGGCTCCACGTTTCGTCATTTCTGTGAGAGTTGCTATGCGCAGACTAGGTACAATGTATTCCGTAGGCATTACCACTTCCACAACATAAACAAGCCTAAAAGGGGTTTGTCCAGTCAACTTCTTGCATGTCGTTCGATAATCCCACAACACTGCAGGTATGTGTAGGTCCCAATCACTTCGCTGAGCATTACAAACCTTGGTCATCATGATTTCGAGCACTTTTTTGAACGCTTCCACTATCCCATTAGCCTACTAATGATAAGGTGTACTCTTCTAGTGGTACACCTGAAATTCCTCTGTCAGCACGATAATTGTCTCATTCAAGAAGTGCTTACCGTGGTCACTCATTAAGATCTTTGCATATAAAAATCACATCAGTACATGCTCAAAGAGGAAATTTGCAGCGGTCATGCCTGTTTAATCCTTCACAGGTTTTGCCTCTACCCAACGAGTCAAATACTTCGTCGTGGTGATAATATACCTTGCTCTCATCTTTCCTTGTGGCTGAATAGGTCCCATGAAATGCATCACCCACTTTGCAAAGGGTTGCAACATCATTTTTGGATTCAAAGGAATCTCATCCCTTCGCAATGGCTTTCCAGTACTTTGACACACATCTCACACCTTGCAATATTCTTTTGAGTCCTGATGAAGGGTTGGCCACCACAACCCTGTGTGTAGAATCCTCTATGCATTTGCTCTCCCTGCATAATGGCCTCCCACGGCGCCCCCATGAGTGTCTGCGAGGATGTTGCTTCTTTCAAACTTAGGTACATATCGTCGCAATATCTCATCAGTCCCCATCTTATACAGATGTCGAGAAATGACACAAAAATCTGCTTGGCGCACCACTAATTCCTCCTTTTGATGGACAATGTATCCTTTTGATGCAGTTCCTATTGTTGGGAAGTGTATTATATCCTCGAAATGACCATCTACGACACGCACTGCAAATATTTGTACGTTAAGAAATCCTTCTTCCATGTTAGTAGCTTCCTCCCCTATTTCAATGCGTGATAGATGGTCTAGTCCTACATTCAGTCATCCAGGCTTCACAACAACTTCAAAATCATACTCCTAGAACAATAAGAGTCATCTGTAGATTCTCCCCCCCAACACAGGCTTATTGAGGAGGTACTTCAACACATAGTGATCCATATACATCTTAAAATGGCCTCCCAGCAAATAGTAACTATACCTCTGGAGTGCATACACCATAGCTAGCCCCTCGCGCTCAATGGTGGAATAGTTCTTCTATGCTTTGGCCAAACATGTGCGTGGATCATCGTGCCCATCATACTTGTCTGTCATTCGCTTCTTTGACTTCCCAAAGTGATGTGTCATCATCCTCCTACATTCACACCAATCATCAAAGCGTCCCTTATGCATACCCCACCATCTTGCAAATGCATCCAAAAATATATCTACCTCATTCAAGCTGTCATAAATAGGCAGATTTCTTACCTCTGATGACACATAGCACATCAATTGGGTCATCATTTTGCAATTCAGTGTAGTTACTTCATGTAACCAATTTTGTCAATGTTATATCTCTTCATCGAAGTCCGAAGTGTAGGAACTCTCGCGATCCCATGTAATCCATCCATCTATAGTGGGGTTCATCCAATATTGGTCTCACACTGTTATCTATAGATCAAGTCCAGGTCATCATCACTCTCATAATCACGTGTTGGTTCAATATAGCATGATCCTTTGGTAGGATCGATGGGTACTATTACGTGTAGCAATTTCTTCTAAAAAATCATCTTTCGCTTCTTTAGATTGATTAACCTATTCATATCAGTAGCCCAATCATTTCCTAGGAGTGTAGGATAGGGATTGATCTCATCCACTATCTCTATTACTTCAAAATCAGCTAGTGCGTTCACTCCCTCAATATCCATGGTCACCCCCTGTAGTTGTCCCATGGGGATGATCTTCTACTGATTTTCCATCCTGAGTAGAATCAGAGACCATTGTAGTGCAAGTCTCCCTATGTGTTCTCAGGTCTGATTCGGTAGGACATTCACGTCTAACCCCAGGTCCAAAATAACCTGATCCATCTCATACTTTCTTATCTGCACTGTCCGTCCCATTTCATGTCTCGTCCTTGTTTTATGCTTGCCAATCTTTCATATTACGCGTGGTTCTAGCACATCTCTTGATGAGTTCTTGTAACCCTTTCCAACCTTACTATCACGCAGTAACTTCATACAAGTCTCCAAGAAAGTTGTGAGCATAGAGGGGTCCATCTCTTGCTTAGGCTTATCCTTTCTCCCTATGGTGGATGCCTTAGTGAAGCTCTTCTTAGCTTCCATGAAAGTTTCGCGTGTGCACTCCAAATCAAAGTCAACCTCCTTTGTTGAGCTTTGCAAACCCATGTATTGTCTTCTAGTTGTTTCCTCTTGTCATCTCCTGTCGCGATTCCACTTTTGAGTACTATATTTATGTTTGGATCTTCCTCACATGGCTCAGACCTCATCATCTATAGGTTCTGAGTCGATGGAGGTGGTAGCACCCATTTGTCATGTATCCTAGCTATCAGTGTAGGTTAGTCTTCTATTTCATGATCAATTAACATGCAATACTTCCATGACGAATGTCTTGGATTAGTGCAATCACAGGCATAATGTCCTAGTCCTCCAGAATTGAAGCAAATCAACTATCCTCGACCTCTGCAAGGTCCTCCGCTGCTTCGGCCTCATCCACACCACTGAAATCTTGTCTGCGCCATCCCTGTGCTCTCGTCAAGGGGTCGGGTTTTAGCTGAACCATACAAGTGGGATTTCTATCGATCATCAGTTCATAGCTCCTGCAAGTACACTCATCATGCCCTACCAACCTACTAAAGTTACAGAAAAAAAATTTGCGATGCTTGTACAAACTTCTGTAGCAGGTGACAATCATCTGTGGCATGTTTCCCGACTACCTGATAGATAGTGCACCATAATGTAGGCCCCGCACTAGGTCCTACTTAAGCTCCTAGCCTTAAAGACATCAGTCCTTCTCCTACAATATAGTTTTGAAAGATCGGGCAATGGTCTTTGTCATGACCCTGACTCTTGCATTTCAAGCACCATACCTCCTTGTGCACCTCTGGTTGAACCATCCGGTCCTGCTTCAGTCTTTGCATCTCAAGGCATAGATTCTTCAACTGTGCATGGATCTGTTGAACTCTTAGATTTGGATCTTCCATCGGGGTTTCATGTAGCCTCATGGCAATCTCCAAAGCCTCTATCTAAGTTGTTATCTTCTGCAGTGAAAGCGCACTCCTTAAGTGTGGTAGTAGTGAAGCTACAAAATACTCACGATGTTGTCCATCTGTCATATTCATGTTGGCTTCCTAGATTATACACTTCAACCTCTGATCTAGTTCCCAAGGCATATGACCTAGTTTCATCACAATTTATTTGAATCCCACAATCGATTATGCCTCAGATTTAGGCCTACTAAATCATTTATTCAGTGCTCCCTAGATGTCTGCCACTCCAGCATTTAGGTTATCACTAGAGTACTTAATATACCAGGTTATCGTACAATTTTGTAGAGCACTAACCAGTGTCGCCTTCTTTATATGATCATCTGCAACACCTTGAGCTTCCCATATAGCCCTCACAATGAACCAGAATTGGTCTAGGTCCTCATGTCCCAAGCCTTTGAACAAAGGCAGCTTAACTGTATTTTCCATACTGAACTATGGTGGAGGTGGAGGTGGTGTGGGAAGAGGTGGTATTAGTGGGAATCCTTATCTTATTAACTAAATAGCACTCCATAGAGAAACCTTCATTATCCCTTCTTCATCACCTCGCGGAGGTGAAATCAAGGGACTATACTCTGGACCCTTTTTTCCTTCATTCCTGTAAGTTTTTCCACTTCGGTTAGTCCCAAACATCAAGGTAGTTACATAAGTTGTCTTTCACACAATAGAATTTTAATCCAGTATTAAAATATTTTACATACTTACCTTATGGTCCTTTGAAAAAGTGTCACTTCGCCTTGTTGTAGTTGACTAAAGTGTTGATCACGAATTCAGTCACAAACCCTCGTATGATGTGATCGAGCCAATGATTGACAACACAGGTGATCTTATCCTTCAATGCTTCCAACCTTCACACTAGCTTCGTGGTCCACACAACAAGACCATCAGGTTTCCACCTTCCTTGGCTATCTGCTAGCTTTGCGATCAACTCATATAACTCAATAGGGAACGAGCGAAAAAAGATCTTGTGGATCTTTGTATATAGGTATCTGTCTAACCATTATTCCTTCATCAATAATGGGATTTTGTTCTCCTGTGCCGCGAATTCGTAGATCTTTCTATCCAAAAAGTCTTCAATCTCCTTCTTAGTTGGATTCCATGATACAACATCACACATCTCTTATGCAGATTCCAGTCCCAACAACAGAACCATTTGTTCGATTGAGGGGGCCTGACCCAAGTTCAACATTAATTATCCAAACAAATCCCTACATTACTAGCCCTTTTGGCAACAGCCTGCAAAGCGCAGAAAAAAGTCTCACCCAAAGAAATATGGGGGGAATATTGGAACCAAGTTTCCAAACCCTGAGATGGTTGTGATTTCATTTCATTCCTTCTATCCCTGCCTTCGCACAAGTAGCTTCGCTCCAAGGCTTGCAGGACAAACCCTCTATTCCAACCTTCAATACCTCTGTGAAAGGGTACAATCAACCTTTGCGTAGCCCTAGCCTACTACTTAGGTACTTTCACGCTACTAGAGCAGTGTGCCATACAAATTTCACAATTAATCTAAGTGATCTGCTTATCTTATCAAACAATTATAGTAAACACCACGTAACCAAATATTTGTAAATGCGTCTAATTAATTAATGTAATTGCCATCTTTTGCACATCATATAAGTACAATAAAGGAAATTCATAAATAAAATATCTAGATGTATCAACAGAACAAAGACAAAGAAGTTGCATAATATCTATCTTTATTAATATCTTCCAAGTGTTTACAGACTCTATCCACCATGTGCACACAGATGAAGGGGTCCATGCACTCAACTGCGGACTTCTACCCTAGGCCTCTGCACACTCAACTGTAGAGCCTCTACCTACAATATGACCCAAGACTTGGACTTCTTCTTTAGAGCTATCACTCTATTACATGATCTACCATTGTCTCTTTTCCCTCTCAAACTACTTAGAGCTTAGCTCTTTTTATACAATCCTATGGTCCGCGAACCATGAGTAGGTCTTACAGCCAACTTTACCTTACAGAACTAAGGGTAGACTACCCTTTTTTACCTATAATACCTTCGCACTTAGTGACCACAAAATGTGGAGTCTTTACAATTATATTACAAAAATTGACTTAAACATGGGCTTTTAGCCCCAAAACTGTCCTTGGAGGATCTTGCTCCCAACATTGGGTAAACTATAAGTGCTTGTATTTGCGATCCTTTGCTGTGTAGAGGGATGGGGCTCCACGCTGATCCATTAATCTTCCTGAGTCCTATATATTACTCCATTGTTGCGCCATGCTCCATTTAAGGCTTTAGTTGTCAAGCCATCTTCCCATTAAAACTCTACTAGACATTACCGAAGCTTTGAAAAGCTTCGTGTCATGTATTATGATGTAATAAGGAAAACCTTGGAGCATGGGATTTTAACACAGGAACACCATGAAACAAGTGAAACCTGACTTCCCTTTAAGCTCTTACGCTTTCAACCCCTTTGTGCTTCTTCCTTCATGTGATCGGGGGCTCAAACCAAGCGCTTAGCCCTTCAGGCACTAAGGCTTCCAACTACTGCTCGGGGGCCTTTTCCTTTATAATATTGGAAAGCCTTTCATAGCCACTTACACCACATCGGCCGATATCTCGAATTTGAAAACCTTATGAAATATGACCTATAAAATATCGTATCCAGGGTCCTTTTTCTTTATTACTTAGAATCCCACATCCAGACGTTGAATGCACTTTTCCTTAAGTTTCTCCCCTAGGCAGCAGCGATCGCCGATATGTGGGATGACATCATGATTGCCACGTGTCACGCTATGAGTGGTGACACATGTCACCTAGAATGGCCCCATAAGACCCCTAAAACACTAAAACTAAGTGACACGTGTCATCTGCCACGTCAGCATCCATACTACCACGTGTCCTTCATACTACCACATGTCCTCCATATTGCCATGTCATTTATGATGTTACCTACCCTGTCAGCTCTGATGACCAATCATATGTCACCACATGGCCCCTATAGGAGAGATAAAAAGGCTTTCCCGACCCCATTTTCATAGGCATTTCCTTTGTTAATGAGTTTCGACCCTCCGAGATGATTTTGCAGTAAATCGTAATATCGCAACCCCACAAGGTTTTCAAGGTGGTAGCCCCTCTGTTCCTATGATCGCTGATAATACAGGAATGTGGGATGTGAGAATTCCCATCGCCGATATGTTTTACCACAACGTCGAAGAGAGAGAAAGGGGTGACATTGCCTTGGTTTTACTATGCTTTTCCTTTGTATTTGGTTTTCGACCTCCCGGGGAACATGTGGGATGTGAGACTGTGGGTTATCCAATAATTGCTCATCAGGACCATGTGTGGGATGTGAGAAGGTTGTGACTACAGGAATGCAGGGTCGCCAAGACGCAAGATTCACTATTCCTGGGGCCCCGACCTTTGATAAACAGTACCGCCACATGGAGGAGAGAGAAAGATCCTGCCCATCCCTGTCTTTGTGTGCATTTTCTTTGTAAAATGAAATTGGCCCCTCCCCCAGTATTAAAACTATCGGCGTAGTCCCCCAGTAATTCCTTAATAATGGACCATTGGTATTGCAAGGGCCATGTGGGACTGCAGGATGCGGGATTTTCTCATTGTCAATCGCCAATAAGCATATGAACTCCTAGGGCCTACTCATATGTCTAATAAGATGATGTCCAGCACTGCGGAGCTACCAATATGTGGGATTGTGGTTTGCGGGGCATATTATGCCCAGAACCCCCGATATGTGATATTTTCCGTCATAGTTAGTCATTTTCTTGGTTTTAAAGGCTTTCCAAGTGTGATCTTCAATATGCTCTAACTTTCGATCCAGAAGTCCATTCTTGGACTTCTATATACCATTGGAAATATCTTTCCAAGCACTAGGAAATGGAGAGGGTCGGATTAAGCTCTAAGATCTTCTATGGCCTAGGAAAGTGGTTCCAAACATCACTACTCTTGGGCAACCTTGACCAGTTGAAACCCACAATGTAGTGAGTGACAACAGGGTGGAAGGTGGTAGTCCAATCTTCAATTGGCTCATTAAATTCATTAATGAAAAATTAATTCCCTTGATTTTCATGTGTAAATGCACTAATGTATATATGGATTTTTTTGGATGATATTTTTATGGTAATTATGTTCCTATTGTGCTAGTGATATGTATACTTTATGACAACAACTATGTATGGCTCTCAGCATGTTATTATTTGTAAATGAATGGATAGTGTATTTATGGCCTAATAGATGATAATGTAGAAAATGACATGAGGGAACACTAGTTCATAGTGATTCTCAGATAAGTATGAGATCCCCACACTTAATTCTGTTGTTTACACCTATATGTTACATGTTGATGATGTGTTTGACATAATTCCTATCATGTCTAGTAGGGGTATGGTTATGGTCTTGCTCTATTTATTTATTTTGCATCATTGTTTCCCTGTATTTTTACTGATTCGAAGCTATCATTCCATTATGGGCAGTGGTCTGGGCTCTGGGCCTGAAAAAGTATCTTAAATCCTGGGGTCGCTGGCACAAAACTAGAAATTTTGGTCTCTGGTCACTAGTAGGCAAGCCTCAGAGAGCGAATTTAGGTTGTTGGTCGCTCCCTTGCCCATAGCATGAGAGCGACTTGATGAGCCCCAGTATTTCAGCAAGAATGTTATAATTGGTGAGCACTAGTATTGCAGCAAGAATGCTGCAACTCCTAGGGCTACCAACTTTACCTCATCAACTTGTGGTGTTATGCAACACCAGTAACATATGTCCAAAAACCAAGGGCTTGTGATTCCCTAAAAGTGTTGTTTCATACCCTAAAGGAACAAGGTCAGTTGATTACATCATCTCCCAGAAGTTCTCCATAGAAAACTGCTCAGAACTAGTCAAAACTGGACCATATAGACTGCTCAATGCAGAGGGTGCGATGCATCTCACCTGCTCAGTGCAAAAAGTGCAATGCCTACTGAAAAGCCCTTCTGTAGGGTGTGATGGGCGAGAGTAGAAAAATGGCAGAGATAGTTTGCAAGGTGGATGATCATGGAATCTTCCAGAAACTTCTCCTGTGACACTTACCTCTCTAAATTCACCCAGGGATGAGTAAGAGATCATCAATCTCCAAGTGGAATCAAGGACTATTAGAGAGAAGACACTAATCAAAATCCCAGAAGCTAACTCACCCCCCTGCAATCATCTATATTATGGATCCTCATCCCAAGAGATCTAGAGCTGGACTCTTGTATCTTGTAAGGAAGTGTTGTTGGTTTCCTGGTGGAATATCATAGTTTTGGGTGATCTAAGCTTTTCATGAGGTGAAGAAGGGCTTTCATGCTGGGAGGATGACGCTGGGTCAGATCAATGGGTTGTAATCCTCTCTTCTAATCTCTATATCAATAAAGCTATTCAAGTCTTCCTCCACATTCTTGTGTGTTTGCTAATATATGCATTTGTGTAGTCAATATATATCAGGTCCTATATTGTTTATGATTGTAGATCTCTGAACTTTGAAGGTATTATGCTGCTTTGACTTTACAGGTACTCTTTGAAGCGAAGTGGTCAAGGGAGGAGCAGCAAAGATCTGTCAAAGGGGAGAAGGAACAAGTGGAGAACCAAGCGAAATATTAAGGTTGGTATTCTTTGCTCCTCTCTTATCTACTTCTCATAAAGGAAAATGAAAGTAACTTTAATCTGTTTGTTTCTAAGATAGCTACTCGTCTTAGTGGGACTAGCAGCTCTGCATAGACACTAGATTTCCCGATAACAAAATGGCATCTCCACTAGGGAGCGAGTAGTTTGGTTGCTTATCTATACTTGCTTGCTTTATAAACTTACAGACAGAGCTTGAAGTCAAGCCAGCTAGCCTTCAAACTACATTTTCTATGCAAGTACAAAGTAGATAAATGCTACTTTAGTCTATCTCCGGGTTTTGTTTATAAACTAAACAACTGATTTGCAAACATCCTAATTGCCCTAGTGGTAGCTCAAGTAGCCTCATTATATTAGCCCCTGTGATTTTCAATTACTGACATCATTTGCTCGACTTAAATCCCTGAACTGAGCTGCAAACTATGAGCAAGAACCCAGTTGAAGTCTCATCCCTAGACCATCGCACCATCTCCTCTTGGGAATCTAGATGCATCGCACCTCCCGTGTGCAGTAGGTGAGATGCATCACTCTTTCTCTGTGTTACAGGTGCGATGATCAGATAAGACCTCTTCTGATTCCACATTTTGGTTTTTTTTCACTCTCTTCAACTTTATTCAGGAGTTTTGTTGTCTGTGATCAATATACCATTGCAGAAGCTCCCTTCCTTTGCATGATTCAGTCTCCATAATACAACGAACTATACATGTTTTTATGTATTGTTTGCCATTTACGGTTCTCCTTTACAAAAAAGTAGTGTAATCAAGCTGTCGTCTTTTGATTTGGAAGTGTCACAAGTGTCGTTTTCATTCAAAGAAAAGAAACCTTTTGTTCTTTATGGTCAATTACACTATTACTCTTGTATTCAATTTGAATTAATAGTTTTTCAAGTGTCGAAAGCAATTTTCAATTCAAAATCGCAAAGTGTCATCATTATCTTCCTTTCGTTTTGTGAAAAGAAAATCGTTAGTATTGTCACTTGAAACAATTCAGATTTGTACTTAGCATTCTTTTTGTCATTCACACATTAAGAAAGTGAAAACAAATACATGCATGTGCATTTGCATTTAGACTGCTTGTTGGTTTGATTTAGGATAGTGCATCTAGTGTGTGCTCTCTGCTCTATGTTGAAAGAATCTCATTTCTCTTTCCTTAGTAGCCAAGATTTTCATTGCAAAAAGAATATTAAACGATTGTTTATCATATTAGATTGCATTTTAGGAATTGTATATCTACATCGCGTGGTGAACCTGAAAGGCAAACTTCTTAAGAAAGATCAACTATAAAATAAATTCAATGAACATAAAAACGTTTTGGAACCTAACGCACAACATTTAGAATTCTACGCTGGAGACGTATTCCGGCGTCGTAAAGCATGGTAACTATCGCTTTCATTGTAGGTTGGTTGATTCCTCCTCTTTGAGATGACAAGTGCCAGTATGGACTTGTGGTCCCAAGTGCCATCGAGTATATATTGGCAGACCACAATAGGCTATATCCTTTATCCTTAGGAAGTTGTGTCTGTTGTCCTATCAATCGCAATGCACTAAACACAACATTCGAGAAGATTTACTACCGTACCATAAAAAGTATTATGCATTTTTGCGATTGGTTTGGTAATCCCTCTATCTAGTTTTTCAGAGTGGTCTCTTTCATTCCTTTTCAGACTCCTTAAAGGAAAAGGTCCATCTGAGCACTTGTCACTTCAGGTTCATTAAAAATTGAAGGCGACTAGATTCATCTTGAGCTTTTTCTCGACTCTTAAAAATTGAAAAACCAAGTTGTGTCAAAGCGCCTAAAATTTATTTTAATTGGAATAACGTCATTGTTCCCTTGCTGGTCTTAGGTCGAGAAAAATGGAGTCCACTAACCAAGGTGGGGGAAATCCTAGTCCTTTCTCCTCTTGGGGAGATGTTGGTGCACCTCATATGGCGACATTGTCCCTCCCAGGACTGACAATAGGCTTGCCCATATTGCTCTTCTCGACCTCTATCGTTCAAACCACCGCAATTCCTAAGCAATCAAGTCACCAACTAGATGATACTGGAGTTATCCCCCAACCTTTCGCTTCGTTTGTTTCTCCCTCCCCTCCTTCCTCTTCACTTGGTAAAGCTGGTAAAGCTAAAGACCAAGTAACTGAGAAGAAAAAGAAAGGGAAGGAGAAGGAGAAGAAAAAGAAGGAGCCAAAGGGAAAAGGGGATAACCATGCATCATCTAATGAAAATCCACACACTGCACCATCCAAACCGAAATCTCCATGTGTCATTTGCAAAGGGGACCATTATCATCGAGATTATCCTTGCATCCCTTGGATCTTAAGGAATTGGTCCCCTCATTTGCACAATCCGGTGTCATCAACCTCTGACGGTCATGTTGAGAGTACACTGTCAACTAGTGAAAACGAAATCTCTGAATAGAAAGGAAAATGTAAATTTCCTTGCAAACTGTGTGAAGGCAATTATGCCATCCATCATTGTCCCTTCCTGGACGAAGCTAAAAGAGTCTTGGATAACCATCCTACTTCACTGCTACAGCTTCCTCCTCGGTTCAAGAGACTCTTGCCGAGTCCATCGTTAGTTCAAAATCTGACTGACACGACTTTGTGGTCAGTTAAAGCATCTATCATTGAAGATAAACCCTCTAAATCTACACTAGATGAAAGTCAAAAGGTTGAGGCGGCGGTTAACCCGGTCCTGTCTTCGGAAGGTCCACCTTCATATGATACAGTCACT
This sequence comes from Pinus taeda, assembly GCA_000404065.3. NCBI lineage: Eukaryota > Viridiplantae > Streptophyta > Pinopsida > Pinales > Pinaceae > Pinus > Pinus taeda. Next base: position 87,578 of record APFE031301307.1, read on the forward strand.
GAAGAGAATGAGAATGACACTGTTCAAATTCTTTTCGTAAGCACAGACTTTGATGAACATGGGGGCAATCTACCCATTCCTTTATCGCAGGAAGGAAGTTCGTCAGGGTCATATCTGCCTGTTTATTCAGTCCCAACTCCGAGCAACCTAGTCATTTTCTTCGATTGGAATCTACTAGGCAGACCCTGTTTACTATCTAATGTACCATTCTGAACCATTGTACATGCTTATAGAATGGTCATGGTCGGTACCATCATAGATGAAGGGGCATATGTGTGTATCCTTTCTTCAACTGCTTGGAAAGTGCTTGGTTCACAATCGCTTCTTCTTGAGATGCGAAATATGACAGGCTTCGATAAAGGAACCAGTTGACCGTTAGGGATCCTTCCGAGTTTGCCTATAACTTTGAGAGGGAAAACCATGTATCTGAACATAATGGTAGTCCAAAGACCTTTATATTATAATCTGCTCCTTGGGCGTGACTATATTTATAGCATGAGAACCATTGTCTCCTCGCTCTTTCGAGTAATGTGTTTTCCGCATGAAGGCCCAGTGGTCCAGCTCATATACCAGCTTTCATTCCCCAGCTCACACATAGTTAATAGTGAAATGCCATCCCTAACTGGTCTTTTCACGCAAGGAATGTCTCATCAATCTCCAGTCCGTCCACCTGAAGAGCGCGAGTAATTCGGTGGCCATGACTGAAACCTAGGGGGCATGCACCTTGGTCTGCTTCGGTAGGGTAACTTTGGTTATAGGGAAGGTTTCCGCGAAGGATATATGACTAGTGTGACACCCGTCCATTTAGGAAAATGGGATTAGACCGGAATAAGATTCCCTCATCAAGGTTAGGTGGTTGGAGCTAGAACCACCTTTGTCCAAATGGACTAAGCCGAGGAGTGTTTCTGTCTGCTACGTGGATGGAAACTATCTTGCAAATGCGAGAACTTTTATATGGTAGCCTGGAAACTTATTTCACTATACCTGGGGGCATGCAAACCTTTTTGCATGCAAGAGAAGAGAGACCATTTATTTTATAAGTTTGTAGATTCTCAACCCTTTAAACTCGTAGGATTGGTCATTCCTAACTTGCATAATGAAAGGATATGGAGCAAAGCTTTGAAAGGTGCAATCTCCACAAAAATGGAATCCATTGATGAGACATCCTTATTATGCAACTGGCATGAGCAGTTTTTATGCAAAGTTCAAGCTCGTTAAAAATTAAACCTAAGAAATGAGCAAATGTTCCCCCCAAAGTTTAAGCTCATTAAAAAATGAACCAATATTCGGTAAATAACCATTGCGAATGCATTATCGTTAGCTTTTTTATCCTGGTCATGTTCTTACCATCACCTCCACTCTATTTAGCCGATAATATGCCTCCATTTGATTGTTTACCCTTTTGGGGAACAATTGTGAAGAGTGATTTTGTTAGCCATCCTTGTGACACTGCCGTGATTGGAAAATTCCAAACTTACCTGGAATCAGTAGCTACCCGAAAATATCACTCGTTTGTCAAAAACGATCCTCCTTTAAGCTATTTTCATCTGACTCGTAAAATATGAAAAGATTTTCGAGCAATTGGCCTCTCCAGCTTGTTAAAGCTACCAGAAGTACTATCCCTCCTCTAGATTTTAATCTTTCTGGACCTGAGTGATTATTACACAAAAAGATCGAGCGCTTGTCTTGTTCGGCTAGTTAAAACTATCGAAATTTCATCCCTTTCGTATTATTTTATACTTTTTCAAACTTAAGGGATTATATGATGAAAAAGGATTACTGGAGTTTCCTTTCCATCTCTTTTCAGACTCTCTAAAATTGAAAAAGGACCGAGTTTTCTTTTTTGTTAAACTCGTTAAAACCAATAGCGACAAACTTGTCCATAGAGACAAGAATGAGTTTCATTGTCGCTAGGCTCGTTAAAACATATCAACGGGTTTTCCTGAAGGGAAAATTATAGAACAAGCATATGTTATCCTCCTCAAGCTTGATAAAAATAAAGAGGTACTGATCAGCAATGACTGAGGAAAATTGGGAAGAAAACTTGAAGAAACTTTATTGGTAGCGAGTTGCTCTTGAACATGACACTTTCACTCCATCACCATGATTGAGTTAGGTTGGGTTATTCCGTTCACCGGGCATACTACCATTGGTCCATTGTACCATCCATATTTGGGGTTAATGCTACCAATCCATTTCAGGGTCACCAATATGTTCAAAAGAAGTCGATTAGAGAATTCACCAACCCAGCTTGTGTCTCACCCGCCGCAATACCTTCACGCTTCATCCTTTCATGACCGCCACCCTGAACCCTATATCATCAAATCATTTTCACCTCCACAAAATCATTTGCTCTGTTCCATGTCGTAGATGTGCGATTCATTAAGGGCCTCCTACGACGGGTCACTTCTTTTTGAGAAGCTCATTATCCAAGAAGTCGACCTAGGAACAACCCTTTTAGTACTTTGAAGCTTTCATGCCTCAATGGCAAGCTTCTCACTTCTAGCGACAGGTTTACATCAATGGCCTTCGATTGAAAGATTTTGTGTGGTGTTCGACACCAAGTCCCATTTTCACACCACGTGAATTGTACTGTATTACCTTGAGGGTCATCATCATTATCGATGATTCCTCTCGCGCCTATTGATAGCTTACATCATTAGCTGGTAATCAAGCGATGTCTTTCCATGTTCAACTCCAGAACATTTTTCACATGGATCGACTTGTACTCTGGGCGAAGATTGGACGAGTTTGAAAACCCCCGATCTAGTTTCATCCATCCAGACTACGATATATTCAGGAAAATAAAGACATCAAATGTACATCATTGCTGCAGATATGATCATCCAAATCAAAGGATGATGGCTCTATCAAAATCATCAGTCTGCCACACAGACGGTTGTCTGTTCTATGTACATGAAAATGAATTTATAAAGCTGAGCATGGGAATGTCTACCTCAGCTAGATCATGAAAATGTTATGAAGATAATATATTGTATTGTATCTTATTACAGGTCGCCTTCTAGTTCGAAAAAACCTCATATCCACATGATAAAGCGACATCAAAGATCTATGACCTCATGCTTTAGGGGGAAAATATTATAGACATCTTTGGGCACTACCCCAATCACATGTGTCCATAAACCAACGACTTCTGAGTCACTAAAAGTGTTGTTTCATACCCTAAAGGAATAAGGTCAGCTAATTACATAATCTCCCAAAAGCTCTCCATAGAAAACTGCTCAAAACTAGTCAAAACTGGACCATACAGACTGCTCAGTGCAGAGGGTGCGATGCATCTCACCCGCTCAGTGCAAAAAGTTTGATGCATACTGAAAAGCCCTTCTGTAGGGTGTGATGGATGAGAGTAGACAAATGGCAGAGACAATTTGCAAGCTAGATGATCATGGAATCTTCCAGAAACTTCTCCTGTGACACTTGCCTCTCTGAATTCACCCAAGGATGAGTAAGAGATCATCAATCTCCAAGTGGAATCAAGGACTATCATAGAGAAGACACTAATCAAAATCCCAGAAGCTGACTCACCCCCCTACAATCATCTATATATGGATCCCTCATCCCAGAGATCCAAAGGCTAGAATCTTGTATCTTGTAAGGAACTGTTGTTGGTTTCCTGGTGGAATATCATAGTGTTGGGTGATCTAAGCTTTTCCTGAGGTGAAGAAGGGCTTTCATGCTAGGAGGATGACACTGGATCAGATCAATGGGTTGTAATCCTCTCTTCTAATCTCTATATCAATAAAGTTATTCAAGTTTTCCTCCACATTCTTGTGTGTTTGCTAATATATGCATTTGTGTGGTCAATATATATCTGATCCTATATTTTTAATGATTATAGATCTCTGCGCTTTGAAGGCATTATGTTGCTTTGACTTTACAGGTACTCTTTGAAGTGGAGTGGTCAAGGGAGGAGCAGCAAAGATCTGTCAAAGGGGAGAAGGAACAAGTGGAGAACCAAGCGAAAGATTGAGGTTGGTATTCTTTGCTCCTCTATTATCTACTTCTCGTAAAGGAAAATGAAAGTAACTTCAATCTATTTGTTTCTAAGATAGCTACCCGTCTTAGTGGGACTAGAAGCTCTGCATAGACACTAGATTTCCAAATAACATGTGGTTCAAAAAAACTTGTAGGTGATAGTGATGTATACACAAATAGATGCAATGGGTCCACTCTTTTTCACTGTTGAGTTGGGTGATAGACCACTAGGGCTTCTTGAACTAGCCTTCTATTGATTTAGAAGAAGTTTGATTACCAATAGAGAAAGGAGAATTGTACCCTAATTGAGAGGATTGAAATGCTACCTACTGTAGTAATGAAAGACTAAAATAGATGCCTAAAACACATAACTCATCTAGCTATTTGTTAAGATACATTGCTTCAGAAGAATTCTAATTTAACACATGTGAAATCCTAACTAACCTAAGCATGTAATCTAATCTAATCAAACACTTAACTATTGTTCACATGAATAAGCATAACAACCTTTTTCTTTATGTATTTTTCGTGAAAGCATGAATGCTAATCCTTCTTGATTGTATGGCAGGTTGGTTAGGTCTAAAGAGAGATAGTTGTGATGGATCAGATGGCTTGGGAGGTAAGAAGGGGTCTTCTCCTAGCTTTCGTGATGCATTTCTCACAAATCAAGCTCAAAACAGGCCACTACAGGTCATCATACTGGATCCCTTGTTTTCCTACAGGAACAGGCCAAAATCATAAAGAGTCATTTGGACAGTGGTATGGAGCTTAGGGAAGGTGAGTGATGGAAAGAACAAGGCAAGGAAGTGGTTGGGACTCACTCAGAACTCAAACCAAAGTTGTATGATGGTTGGATTTTCTCAACAAGCATGGCAAGTTGTCCTTGTGAAATGATAACTTGGATTAAGTGGCCTTTGGAGATCGCGGGTGGATATGGTTTGGCTAAGACTAATGATATGAGGCCTTCCTACAATATTGAGAATCCTACAACATACACATCATTGTTGGCATTTATCCATAAATCATGTCAAAAAAAGAAATGTTTACATCAACATAGGAAAACAAAATTTCATCATTTATTTGCCTAGTTCTTGCATGCAAATGCTTGAAGCCAATTATGAAAGCACCATGAAATCTAATACAAATCTTAATATATTAGAAATGACAACTGGAACCTATCTTTCAAAACTAAAATATGCTGACCTAATTAGCAGAAAAACTCTAAATTTCATAAGAAACGAGAATTATGTCTTTTTGGTCTGAATGGGAGTTCTTCCTCAAACCATGGTCCTTGATGGAGGAAGGAGGCCTGATCCACCTGTTATCAACCTTGCTGATATTTCCTTATCTCTATAAAGCTATTGTTAAAATTGTGCACAAACGGAAGCAAACTAATCAAATTCACCAATATTTGCAATGTAACAATGCCAAAATCAATTCAACAAGTAATCTATATAATAACCTAAAAATACAAGTACATTAAGAGGAACATCTTATACTAGGGATGGGCCCTAACCCAAGAGTTTCAACGCTCTGATTCAACTAAGTGTTGGATCAAGGGGATGCTCATTTTCATTAACATATCAAAAAATACATAACAGTGTTTTGTCACAATCCTTCAACTTGAAAGTCCTTAGCTATGTTGCATAAAAAATCTCAATACTAATGAGGCTCTAGGCCTCCTTATTTATACTAATGAAGTTTCCAACAACTTCCTTAAATATAGGGAGGCTTGGCTCCCAATATCAAGATTAACTAGTTCTTAACTCACTGGCTCGACTGCCAATGATCCTCATGACTCAGCTTCCTGCAACTCAAAGCTGGTGTGATTTGATTGAGGGATCTTCGAATGAGTGAGGATTTAATGAGGAAGATCCATCTCCCATAATCTCTCCTTCTTGTCTCATTCAAATTCTTGCACCTTAATTAGCCATAATTTGCTCCCAGAAACCTACAATCAATGCACATTAGATCACTAGACATAACATCTTATTTTTACTCATCTCATTAAGCAAAATATAATTAAAACGTGTAAGGAATTATGGGAAGAGTTGATTTTAGTAAGATTGGAGGTGTATTAGGGTCCATATATTTTACCCATTGATGAGCCTCATCATCACCCCCTACTGAAAGTGTTGCTCATCCTCCGAGAAACTTAATCTATGTCCATGTCCTTCATTTCTTTGGTGGCTTTCCTAACATCCCATGCTTTTGTTGTAGTCTCTTCCTCCTGTGAATAAAACACTACCTTCTTCTTTATCTCTTACCACTTCTTTCTTTCTTCTTCTTCTTTTCTTCCTTCCAACATTACCAAAAGAAATGGTGGACTAAGCCTCAAGCCAATCCAATTTACTTTGAGTCTTTATAGTGTCTGCCTATACATTGGGGTTCTATTTAGTGCCTCTCTCATTCTATCAAGAGAATAATATTCTCTAATTTTTAGGTTGTAAGACAAGGTGTTTCATCTCCTTTGGTAGGATTGCTAGCTTTCATCTCCTAGCAATCTGAATATGTCTTTAAAGTGTGTGATTGCCTTTCCTTGTATAGCAAGGTACCTTGGTGCAAGCTTGGGATCATTTGCAATGAGGTCGTGGGTGTTGATGACAGCCATTGGGCTAGATTCTTCTGCTTTGATCATAAGGGGTTTTGTCTCTTATTTTTCCATTACAGTTTTCATTTATGTAGCTCTTTCCTCTTCATGATTCATCCATGATGCTAATGCCATCAATTGCAATTCCCCTAGCTTTGGATTTGGGTCCCACACATTTAAATCTATCAAGGCCAAATTGTGTAGGTAAAACCCAGATATTTTTTCCCTATCTTCCAACGTTCTTTGATTACATAGATCAATGAATTTTCTATAAGCTTGGAAGGTCATAGTTCCTCTTTATGCTAGGGTCTTTATCTATAATTGTAGCGATTGTTCCTTGAGGTACAAGGCATAAGACTTTGCTGGCATCTAGCACTAGATTGCCTCCATGGACAAACTAGCCATAGTTACCAATTGGATTTCCCTTTCTTGTAGTTGCTTCCTTAGCGATGTGTTCTTAGCATCTAGAGGAGATTTCATCATTTCTTCTCTATCTCTTATGCTCCTCAGTTCTCTGCTTATCTCTTGCAATTTCTCCTCCATGTGGCCTACATCATCTACCCCTTTTGATTTCACAATTTGCATCCACCTATGTGTCATTTTCCTCTCTTTTTCAAGTTCAAAGAATAGGGGAATGGAAAACTTTTGTGGTATCACCCTACCTCCTTCAATGAACCCATAGTAGGAGCTAAGGTTTGGTTGTGGGATAGGTTCTCTCAATTCTTGGCCTTTTTCCTTTTTTTCTTTTTGAGTAATTCCTCCCTGGTCTCTTTTCTATGTTTCTTATAGGTTTGACAAAGTTTCCTGTAGGATGCCTTTCAATTCCTTTAGGTCTTCCTACGTCTCCTATAGGAGACCTTTTCCCTTTGATGAGGCTGAATTTGTGACTGGCCTTCTAACATAGGTGATTGGAGACTTGAGAGAAGCTTGTTTTGATTATCCTTCTCTTTAATTTCTCTCTAAAGGGGCTGACTTCTCTTGTTGGTTTAATGAATCCTCAATGAAAATTAGAGTTTTGGTGGGGTTTTGAGGCCTTCCTTATCTAACCCTAGTGCTCTTTCTCATCCTGAAGTATAGTGGGGTTTGTCTTTGCCTTTTCCCTTTTGATTCGATAGGTGTATTTAGGGAAGTAAGAGAAGTTATTGCCTCTTTCTCTTTAGGCTATGGAGACGCCCTTGGTGATTCTTCTTCTTCTATGTATTGAGTTGTAGACCTTAATTCATCCTTCTATCCTTTTTCCTCTTTTCCATTTTCTTTCTCATCCTCTACTTTGTCTCATCCTTCCTCTTCTTTTTCTTCCTCTATTTCATCACTCTGCTCATGTGTTTCTTCTTTTGTTTCCTCCTTTGTCTCTTCTTCATTTCCCTCCATTGTTTCCTATTCATTTTCCTCCTCTGTTTCTTATTCTCCCTCACTAGTAGTAGGGCTTTTATCATATTCAATAGCTTGAATTGCTCCTTCTTGCTGCATGTCTGTATATGTTGTCCATGCAATAGGGAATCTTCATTTTAGTAGAGCATATTCAAGGATGAGTTTGATCAAACCATGATGGGCTAGTTTCTAATGTTTTCCCTCATGTTGATGTCTTTCATGGATTGTAGAAGAAAGTAGGGTATACTCAATATGTTATGAGGAGGTGTGTTCTCTCCAAATCTCAGTTCTTGGAGGAGTCTGAAGTGGTATCCATACACTACACTATATCTCCCTTCACAAGAAATATATTTGATGGGGTGGTAACTAAATTAATTCCAAGGGTATGGAATGCTCTCCCTTCTAACCCCATTTTTGTCCTCTATTGGTTCTTCTCCTTCCAAAAAGAAGCTTTTCTTTGCAAGGGTGTTGTTACCCTTGTCTTCGTTTCTCCATGGTAACCCTAGGGGGAGTGTAGTGATTCTGCTTATAACCTCAAGGGTAATTGCTACTGATAAGCCCTTCACCACAGCACTGGCGTTGGTCCTATTAAGGGGTATGAGTAAGAGGGAAAATTCTCTGGCCACATCATCATCGTATCCTCTCATCCTCTCAAAGAACCCCATCCATTGATGCCTTGTGAAAATTTCCACCATGGGAGGATGTTGGTGGATCCTTGCTGTCTTTGTGGGTTCTCTATTATTGAAACCTCCTATCGTCTTTCCTTGGTAATTGTAAAGGCTTGTGTGAATATATTTCAATAATTATGGTAGGTGAGGAAGTTTTGAATTTTAACTTTTAGCCACATGAAATACAGTCCTTCTATCTTGAGATGCACAACAAATTCCTAATTAAATTGAATATTTCCTTTTCTTTTCAAATGGAAAATATGGAAGTTATGGCTCTTACCTCACTTTGCTATGTTCTGGTGAGAATAACCCTTGATTTGACCTCCCTTAGTGTCCACTGATAGCTCTGTAGGTTGATTCCTCTACATCCTGTAGGTTTCTTGTGCTGTAGATGTTGACTATTTCCTGTGGGTGCTATTTCAGGAAGGTCAAGAGCAACCTCTTCGTTCGATGAATCCTCAAAGTTTCCTTTGCTTTCTTCATATGGCAATCAATATTTTATTTCCATTTATAGATGATCGTTTGGGGTGGTGTGCTGGCTAGCGAAGTATGAGCACCTACTTTGGACTGTTGGTCCCACTATCAGTCCATCATTGCACCTTACCTCATAATTATCTCCCACTCCTATCCTCTGTAACTTAACCATTTTTGGCTTTATTCCCTTTTCTTTTGATTTGACTTCTGCTATGTGTGGAGTGGTCTAACTCTTTTCTTCTCGTTGACTGGCCGAAGGTGCCTAAGTTAACTGGCTGGATTTACTTATAAAATCAACTCTCGCATAATCCTACAATTTTGATCATATCATACTAACGAGAGAGCATGAGTAAGATGGCATACCTGTGGGTAAGGTGCTTCATTGATGATGCATGCTAGAGAGTGGTTCCTCTTTGTTGTGCTTTTCAATTTGCATATTTTCACTATGTATTTTCCTCTTTTGATGCGTTGTTCCTCTTGATGTACAGGTGCTATACCTTGTTGCTAGTGATCTTTTTACTGCTACTCAGCTTTGGAGAAGCTTCTTCATCATTGTAGTCCCAGTTTTGAAGATGGCTTCAATCTCTGTGGTTTCCTTTGCGGGATAGCCTGCTATAGGATTTCCTATACGATGTCTACAGGATCTCCTGTAGTTTCCTCTCCCTTAAACTTTCATATTTTTCCTCCACTCTAAAGAATAAGGGATGTTGAAATGAGTGGAGAAGGGTGGTACGGAATGGTAGGTGAGGGATGTTTCCTTTGGGTATGGCTCCTCTTTCCCTCTTTTTCTTTCTTTCTATTTTTTTTTTTTTTAATATATTATATATATAATATATATTTATATATTATAATATATATATAATATATTTTATAAATTATATATATATATATAAATTGATTTCTTTGATGGATGTAGGGGAGACATGGTAATGAAAGGAATCGCTATGATGTGGTGAAGTAAATGGTTTTTCATCTAGACACAGGCTTCTATCATCACCTTGTTCTCGGACTACCCTTCTTGTGGTTTTCAAGGTCATTTTAATTCCTATAGGAAACTCCTGTAGGATTACAGGGAATCCTATAGAAAACAAAGAGTTGGTGTGAGATGCGCTGGAGGGGTTTATAAATGTAAGACTAAGTGAATAGTCAAAGATATGAGATGGGTATATTAAAACATGGCTCTTGTAGGTACTTCTATCCTTCTCATGATGTGCTTATCCTCCTCTTGCTGACCTAAAAAACAAAATTTCGATCTTTTCTATATTTTCTCTTTTTTCGCTTTTTTCTTTTATATTCTTTTTGTAAAACAACTAATCTACCTCCAAGGAGGTTTTCAACCTATTTCCCTACCCTAGGTGCCTCAAAAGAGGTTTTTACCCAAAGATCTTTTTATTTTTTCCCTTTTTTTCAACACCCTTAGGCCGCCTCAAGAGGTTTTCAACCCAACAGTGGGACTCAGGTGCCTCATGAAGGTGTTCACCTGAGTCTCTTTATTTTTCCTCTTTATTTTTTTTTTTGTTTTTTTTTTTCACTTCAGGGACTTGGTGGGGTGGAAGATGAGACTTTCTCTACCACCATCACTATCTTGTTGATGCTATTGATAAATTCTTGTCTTGGCAAGGGCTTCTTGTAGATATTTAATCTATACCCATTGACAAGAAAAGGGATAGCCTCTACATCAATGGCTCTTACCTGTACAGCACCATCATCATGACATTTTTTTATTACATAAGGCCCTAACCATCTAGTCCTTAAATTTCCTTTAAAATCCCTATAATGAGAATCATACAACAAAGCCAAATCACTTTCTTGAAACTGTTTGTCTTTTATATTCTTGCCATGCCAAATTTTCCTTTTAACTTGAGTTACCTCTGTGTGCAGGAGGGCATGCATCCTAAATTCATCTAACCCATTCAACTGGACTAATAATTCTTTTTGTGCCCTTTTGATATCCATTTCCAATTGTCTTGCCATCCTTAAGCTGTTGTATTCAAATTCAATGGATAATAGGGATTTCTTCCCATAGACCAACTCACAAGGAGTGAAGATAGTGGTGGTCTTCCTAGTGGTATTATAGGCCCAGGTGGCCTCAACTAATTTATCTGCCCAATATTTTTTGCTGCTGTTAATTACCTTGGCTAGAATTCCTTCGAATGCTCTGGTGGTTACCTCCACTTGCCCATTAGCCTATGGGTGGTAATGAGTGGATTTTCTATGCTTGATCTTGTGTTGGCTTAAAATATTTTTAATCATGTGAGATGTAAATTGACTTCCTTGATGAGTGCCCAATTCTCTAGGGTACCCAAACTTATAAAACACATTTTCCCTTAAGAATTCAGCCACTTTTTCTTATGTTGTTATTTTCATGGCTTTGGCTTTACCCTACTTGGTTAAGTAGTCAGCGCAAAAAATGATGTACTGCTTTTGTTTGGATGGAGGGTCAATGGGGCCAATGAAATCCATGCCCCACTTGTCAAATGGCTCAAAAGTCACTTGAGGTTGCAAAGGCATTTCATCCCTTGGGGTAGGTTTTGCCATCCTTTGGCACTGATTACACTGACCACACTGACTCGTATACCTCCTCACATCTTGGTGAAGAGTGGGCCAGTAATAACCAGCTTGTAATACCATGAATGTTGTTCTTTTGGATGCAAAGTAACCTCCATAAGGCCCATCATGACAGGACAGAAGGATGTCAAAGACTTCCTCCTCCCTAACACATCTTCTTATAATTTTATGTATACCTAGCTAGAAGAGATTGCCCCCAATCCAAGTGAATGGGGCACTCTTTCTTATGATCCTCTTCTTTTCCTTGGAAGTCAAGTTTGGTGGAAATTGTGCAAACACCAAATAGTTTGCTATGTTAGCAAACCATGGAGATAGAACTAGAATGGTGAATAAATGTTCATCTGGTAATTGATCACCAACCATTCCTTCCTCCCCTATAAGAAAAGTCAATCTGGATAAAAAATATACAACAACATTCTCCTTGCCAGACTTATCAATAATAGTTAAATCAAGCTGTTTCAATAAAAGTAACCATCTAATAATCTGGGAATTTACGTCAGGTTTATCCATCAATTATTTGATTGCAGCATGGTTAGTATGTACAAATGTTTGGTAATCAGTAATGTAATGCCTAAATTTATTCAATCAATGCACAATAGCTAGGAGCTCTTTTTCAATCAGTGTGTAGTTTAGCTTGGCTTTCGATAGATTCTTACTAATGAAATAAATGGCATAAGGTAGCTTGTCATCTATCTAGCCTAGAGCTACTCCTATGGCTTTGTGAGAGGCGTCAGCATGAATATGGAAAGGAAGGGCCCAATCTGAGCCTCAAAGAATAGGTGCAGTGGTCAAGTTGTCCTTTAGGATGTCCAAGGCTTCTTGACAGCTCTCTCACCATAAAAATTCAGAGTCTTTGGCCAGTAACCAAAATAAAGGAGTAGTTAATATGCTGAAATATTTTATAAATCTCCTATAGTATCCGGCTAAACCTAAAAAACATCTGACATCCCTCTGTTTTTGTAGAGTCAAGACCCTTTTGATGTCGGATATCCTATTTGGGTCTACCTGCAGTCCTTCCTGGGATATTGAGTGACCTATAATAGTCCCTTCAGTCATTAAGAACTCACATTTTTTAGGACTAAGGGATAATTTCATTTCAATCGATTTGTTCAACATCTTACCTAGGTTAGAGAGAGCCTCCGGGAAATCACACGCATAGGGTGTAAAGTCATCCATATAAACTTCTACTGCATCATGGACTAGCTATACAAAGATACACAGGACTGACCTCTGGAAGGTGGCAGGGGCATTGCATAGACCAAAAGGAAGGACCATATAAGTGAAAGTACCCTAAGGACAGGTGAAGGTGGTTTTATCCTAGTCCTCTCGACTAATCTGGCTTTGGTTGTACCCGTTGAACCCATCTGAGAAAGAGAAAACATTTTTCCCTGCTAGGCCATCTAACACTTGGTCAATGAAAGTTAGAGGGAAGTGGTCCTTCTTTGTTGCATTGTTTAACTCTCTATAATTAACACAAATCCTCCACTTTCCATTCTTCTTTGGAACCAGCACCGAAGGAGACACCCACCCACTGTCTGAGATAGGGTAGATGAATCCTATATCCAACAAATTTTGCAACTCTTCTTTTATTATATCCTTAAGAACTGGATTCATTCTCCTTTGGGGTTGTCAAGCTGGTTTGCAACCTTCTTTGATGTAAATTTGGTGAGTACACACTGAGGGGTTCACTCCCTTCATCTCTTTATAATTCCAATCAAAGGCATCCAAATTCTCTCTTAGCATATTACATAACCCTTCTTCTTGGTGTACAAAAAGAGATGGATTGATTTTCAGTGTTCTTTTAGGGCCCAAGTCTATTGTATTCAAACGAGTAGGGTTTGAGTCAACTAAGCATAGATCAATCTGATGGTTGTTCTTGGTTTCCTTTATTACTTCCTCTAGAGACATGGTGTTGGGAGTTGGATTTTGGAGAATGTGTTCAATCAAATCATCTTCATCTGATTGTCCTCCTCCCATGGCAGTTTCTAGGGTATAAAGTTGGGTAGAGTAGACTTTATCTTCCTACTCCTCTTCCAACCATAAAGGTAAGTCATGTTCTAAATATGGTTGAGCAGGAGGGTACAAGACCAACTGCTTGGATAGATGTCCATTTTTTATAGTCATGTTTCCAACCCTGCAGCTGATGTAGGCATCGTCAATGGCTAACCAAGGCCTCCAAGTATGAGAGGATAACCATCAAATTCTGTCTTAGGCTGTAGAACTAAGAAGTCTTCAAGGTACTCCTAGGAGTCAATGAAGACCATTACATCCTCAAAAATCCCTTCAGAGGCTATTGTGGATCAGTCTGCAAGCTGCAAGACTATCGTGGTCTTCCTTAATGAACCCTAGAGACTCAGCTTGAGCATGGTGTCCTTAGTCATTACATTAATGGCAGCACCAAGATCAATCAAGGTATATGGGAAAATGGTTCCATTGATGTGTACATCTACTATAGGGCTTCTAGGGTCTAAATTCTTTGGAAAAATTACCTACCCCAACATTAAATGGGACAACTGTCCAACAACATTAATGGTAGGGGTGTCTCTTTTTCTCCTCCCTGGATGTTTGAAACACTTCTCTTTAATCAATTTGTTTTAAATAGGTACATCTTTAATATCTTGGAGAAGTGGGATTTTGACACATAGATCTTTCAATTCACCCGAAATCTCATTCTCTTCTGGGGTATGTTGTACTCGATGAGTTAATATTTCAGGAAAGGGTGGTGGATTCACTTAGGCATACTTTCCTCTCTTTCCTCCTCACTCTCCCTAGGTGGAGATGGAGGTTTCTTTTATGGGAGCACTCTACCAGATCTAAGGTTGATTTCCTAAATTTACATAGTATAAGCAGGGTAGGATGTCTCTCCACTGTAGACCTATTGTGCCTGTCTATTGTTCGGGTTTGGGTTTGGTTGGGTCGGCATCTGAGGTTGTTTAGGTGGAGCAGATTGTAAAAGTTGTGGTTGAGTAGGAGGTGAAGGCAATAAAGTTGGATCATTGTTGTATGGGGTCTCCACCCTTGGGGTGGTGCATTCCACTGAGTTTGTGGAGGAGTATATGGTTGAAATGGTTGGTTGGTCAACTGGGAATGGTACTAAGGTGCAAAAGGCGAAGGAGAAGGTGTAGACCAAGAGGGATGAGCAGGGGGGGCCAAGAGGGAATGGATGTGTTTTGGTTAGGTTTTTAATATGCATAGGATGAACCTTGCATGCCCTGTTGGTATGGTCGAGGCTCATGAGGCCTCCTTTCATTTATGTAGCAAAGTTGTTCAGTCACCCCTTCAATTCTCTGATACACAACCTTTAGTCTAGGTAGAGAAGGGCACTTGTCTGTGGAGTGATTTTATTCACAGACCAAGCAGATTTATATAAGGTTTAATGGACATTCATTCCTAGGCTACCACCTTGTGCATCTATGGAAGAAGATGGCTAATTCTCTTTCTACTTCCTCCTATTTCCTTTTGATTTTCACAGTGTCCATTTGTAGGTTAAGGATTTGCAACATTTCACTCTTAAAATATTCTAACATGTTTCCAATTTCACTTTTTATAGATGTGTTGGAAGAGGATGAGTTGGCCATAGCCTGACTAACCCTACCTTTTTTTCTAGCTTCCTTATAATGGTTCTTACAAACGATCTTGATATCCTCATAAGGTAGTTGGTAGATGTCCCCTCTTGATAGCAGGTTTAGGGTATCCAAGATATCTTAGCTGATCCCCCTGATTAGGACTAGCTGAAGTGACTCAGAATCAACTATACACATGTCCATTTTATAGCTGAGATGGAATCTTTCCTCATAATACACTAAGGATTCATCATGCCCCAAGGTCATTCTAAAAATTTCCTCTTTGGTGTCTTTGGACCTGTAGTAGACCCTATACTTGTTATTGAAATCTTGCTGCATCTGAGCCCAGGTGGTGATACAATCCCTGGGTAAACCCATGAACCAGTGCAGAGTTGCATCCTTGAGAGTGGATGGGAATAATTTCAACTTCTTATCATCAATGATGTAACCATAAGTTCTACATATGACAAAAAATTAAAACAAGAAAGTAGTTGGATCTTCTGAGGTTAGGCCATGGAAGTGAGGAAGAGCAGAGGGGCTTATGTTTTTCATCTTGGCATCCCCGTTGGTTTCTTTGATGGGAAAAGCACCTTTAATCCTTTCTCTATCTCTCCTTTCATTTCTATTTTCATCCATTATGTGAGTTGGAATGGGTTGTTTTTCTCCCGATATAGGCTTTTCAAAAATCTTTGGTTTTTCGCCTAAGGGGTCCTCTAATTCACAACCACCAAAGAAGAGTGAAGGTTGGTTGTTTAAAGTGGTTGGGTATTTGGTAGAATTTTCCTAAGTTATCCCTATTCCTATGAGGCATGAAATCAATGTTTTGTGTTGTTTTTTCTTTTCAATCTTTAAGACTAATTGCAAAATAGAAAGGAAAAACTGAATTGAAACTAACTGTTGAATCAAATCACTTGCAGAATGGAAAGGAAAGCAAACCAAATTACAACTACCTTGAAAAAATGAAACTAATAGCATAATGAAAGAGATAAGAAATGGGAGAAAGAAAGGAGAAATCACATCTACTCGGACACCTCCCTGGAAATGGCGCCAAAAAGTGATGAGCACCAGTATTGCAGCAAGAATGCTACAACTCCTGGGACTACCAACTTTACTTCATCAACCCAGGGTTCATACAAACTTGGAGGTGACAGTGTTGTATACACAACTAGATGCAATGGGTCCACTCTTTGTCACTATTGAGCTAGGTGATAGACCACAAGGGATTCTCAAACCAGCCTTCTATTGATTTAGAATAATTTTGATTACCAACTTAGAAAGGAGAATTTTACCCTAATTGATAGGATTGAAATGCTACCTACTATAGTGATGAAAGACTGAAATAGATGCCTAAACACACACAACTCATCTATCTATTTGTTAAGATACCTTGCTTCAAAATAATTCTAATTTAACACATGTGAAATCCTAACTAGTCTAAGCATGAAATCTGATCTATCAGACACTTAACTGTTGTGCACATGAATAAGCATAACAACCTTTTTATTTCTTCTTTTTTCTTTTTCCTTTTTGAAAACATGAATGCTAATCCTTCTTGAATATATAGTAGGTGGGTTAGGTGTGGAGAGATATGGTTTTGATGGGTTAGATGGCTTGGGAGGCAAGAAGGGGTCTTCTCCTATATTTCATGATGCATTTCTCTCAAATTGGGCTCAAAACAGGCCACTACAAGTCGTCCTACAGGAAGTCCTAATTCATCTACAGGATCCCCTATTTTCCTACAAGAATAGGCTGAAATAATAAGGAGTGATTAGGCATTGTTATGGAGCTTAGGGAAGGTGAGTGATGGAAGGAATAAGGCAAGGAAGTATTTGGGACACACTCAGAACTCAAACTAAAGTTGTATGATGGTTGGATTTGCTCAACAAACATGGAAAGTTGTCCTTGTGAAATGATAACTCAGATTGTGAACTTAGTGGCCCTTGGCAATCATGGGTGGGTATGGTTTGTCTGAGACTGATGATATGAGGTATTCCTGCAATATTGAAACTCCTACAACATACACGTCATTGTTGGCATTTATACATAAATCATGTCAAAACAACAAAGGTTTACATCAACATAGGAAAACAAAATTTCATCATTTATTTGCCTAGTTCATGCATGGAAATGCTTGAAGCCTATTATTAAAGCACCATGAAATATAATACAAAGCTTAATATATCAGAATTGACAACTGCAACCTATCTTTTAAAACTGAAAGATGTTGGACTAATTAGCAAAAAACCCTAAATTTCATAAGAATCCAGAATTTTGTCTTTTTGGGTTGAATGGGATTTCTTCCTCAAACCATGGTCCCTAAAGGGAGGAATGAGGCATGATCCATCTGTTATAAGCATTCTTGATATTTCCTTATCTCTCTAAAGCTATTGCTAAATCTATGCACAAATGGAAGGAAACTAATAAAATTCACCAATACTTGCAATGTAACAATGCCAAAATCAATTCAACGAGTTATCTATAAAATAACCTAAGCATAAAAGTATAGTAATAAAAACCTTTGTTTCTAGGGTTGGGCCCTAACCCAAGAGCTTCAATCCTTTGAGTCAACTTAGTGTTGGATCAAGGGGATGTTCATTTTCATTAACATATCAAAAAATACATAATAGTGTTTTGTCACAATCCTTAAACTCAAAAGTGCTTAGCTATGTTGCATAAAAAATCTGAATCCTAATGAGGCTCTAGGCCTCCTTATTTATACAACTAAAGTTTCCAACAACGTCCTTAAATCTAGGGAGGCTTGGCTCTAAATCTAAAGATTATCTGGTTCTTAACTATCACTGGCTCAATTGCCAATGTTGCTCATGACTCGACTACCTGTAACTCCGAGCTAGTGTGATTTTATTGAGGGATTTTCGAATGAGTGAGGATTTAATAAGGAAGATACATCTGCTATAACCTCTCCTCCTTGTCTCATTCGAGTTCCTACACCTTAATTAGCCATAATTTTCTCCCAAAAACTTGCAATCAATGCACATTAGACCACTAGACATAACATCTTACTTTTACTCATCTCATTAAGCAAAATATAATTAAAAAATGTAAGGAATTATGAGAAGAGTTTATTTTAGTAATATTGGAGGTGTATTAAGGTCCATATATTTTACCCATTGATGAGCCTCATTAATAACTCCCAAGACTACTAGCTATATTTTACCAACCCGGGGTTTCGTACAAACTTGGAGGTGACAGTGCTATATACACAACAGATTCATCATTCTACTCATATCACTTCTCAATTGGGGAACTTGACCATTAGGGTTCCAGACCATTCCTCTATTGAACTAAAAGGAGTCTGACTAATAAAAGCATAATGTAAATGCTAGTTCTAGTGTAGAGAAAGTAAATGCTTGTCAATTTAGGAAATGAAAGTTGCCAACTTGTAAATGCTATGAAATGACATAAATCATCTAGCTATGAAATGACACAAATCACTTGCAGAAAGGGAATTATGCTAATATTGCACTTGATCATCTAGCTACTAGGGTTTCTTGAAAATACAAGGTTATTCTATCATTTTAGAATTCAAACATGCATGCATTAACTATCTCATTCACACTTGTAGAATAGATAAAAGTTCTAATTTTTAAATGCATAAATATAAAAGCTAATGCTATCTGATCTTGGAGGATGGAAAAGAGTGAAAGGACTAGTCTAGGTGGCACTTATGTTCATGGATTCCAAGATAAGGGGTTGACCTACTCCTAAACTAGCCTATGCTATCATTTCAAGTCAAAATAGGATCAAAACATGCTGCTACAATTTTGCTATAGGAAACTGCTATAGGATGTCCTCAACTGCTATAGGATGCCCTGAACTGCTACATGAAGTTGGCTAAGAGGTTTTGGAGGGTAACAATGGTGATATTAAGTGTTGGGAAGGTGTATGATAGTTGTGAAAGGTATAGGGAAGGTGAACATCACCCAAGGCCAAGACCAACACTCCAAGAAAGTCATATTTTCTTAAGACAACTTGCTCATGGTGGATGGAAAATAGAGGTTCTAAATATTGGTTGGCATGCATCTACAGAAGGTAGAGAAGGCCTAGATGGAGTTGGTAGGAGGAATCCCTGCTGGTCGATCAACAACCCTGCAATCAAAATTGATTCTCTTTCCATTTATTAATAATTACATGTCAATGTAGAAAACATGAGTTGAATTTGGAAAATATGATATAACTATTGCTAAGAACTAGATCTATGAAATGGACTACCTTATAAGATACATCAGTATTAAGAAGCAACATAAAAATTATATATATTTCCAAGAAATCATAAACGTCTATCTAACTAAGGCTGAAACTTAGTCTATGCCATGAACAAAAGGCAAACTCAGTTTTTGGGATGTGAGAGTTGGATCCTCTAATCATGATCCCATGACGGAGATGAGATAGGGTCAATGTCACAAGCTTTTTCGTGTATTTTCCTTCACTAGACTGCAACACTAATCTACTCTTTAAGCTAATGGAAGCATGAATAATCAGCTTTCTAAGATAAAACGAAACATGAATAGACTTCAACAGTTAATCAACATTATAAGCTAAGAATATAGATACAAGAGAGGAACTTCTGCTACTAGGGTGGGGCCCTAACCAAAGAGTTTCAGCCCACTGAGTCAACTCAATGATGGATCAAAACATAATTTCTCATTATCAATAAAAAGTGTCAAATACATCATAACAATAACAGTCAAATGTGCTTCAACTTAATGGGCTCTTGGCTATAATAAAAATTTGAATCCTAATGAGTCCCCTAGCTTGCTTATTTACCCAAAAATGGAGCTACCAACGGATCCCTAGAAAATAGGGATACTTGGCTCTCTAACTCATGTATAGGTGGGTCCAACTCTTCCTTCACTTGAACTAGCTTAACTTCCAATGAACTCGACCTACTTAGCTACTAGTGAACTCGAGTTGATGAGATAGAGTGGGAGATATTCGACTGATTTAAGGAGTTAAGGAGGGAGACCAGCTCCTAGAATCTCTCATGCTTGTCTACTCTGATTTCCTATTCCCAAATCAACTCAAACTTGCTCCAATTCCTACATTTAACATGCATCAAGACACATGACATAGCAACACATATTTACTCCTCATATTAAGCATAATATAACAAAATCCGTGGATAAATGTGAGAAAAGACAATTTAATAAGTTGGAGAATGGCATTGTGACCCTTATAGTTTACCTCTTGATGAGCCTCGTCATCACCCCCCTATTTAAAATGTTGCTCATCCTCTGAGAACCCTTGTCATCTATATCCATGTCCATTTATGGCCCTGGTGGTCTCTCTAACATCCCAATCTTATGTAGATGGTGTCTCTTCCTGAGGGTAGAAGATCTCATTTCTCTCTATCTCTTCCCACTTCTTCATTTCCTCTTCTTCCTTCCTTCACTTCTGTAGACCCAAAATAAAAGGTGGATTGGTCTTCATTCCAATCCAATTGATTTTTAATCTCTGCATGGCCCTCTTGTAAACAGTTGTTCCGACCAATTCATTTTTCAAGATATAAAGAGTATGATATTCTCTGATATAGAGACTATGTGGAAGGGTATTCCATCTTCTCTAACATGTCTATTGGCTCTCCATCTCCAACATCCTGAGAGTTTCCTCAAAGTGACAGATGGCTTGTTCTTGGGTGGAAAGGTATCTAGGTTCCATCTTAGCATCATTGGAAATGATGTTGTCATTGTTGATTATAGCCACGGAAGTTATCTGCTCTCCCCTGATGTAGAGGGGTTTCTTTTCTTCCTTTTCTAATACTCTTTTCACCTTCTCAACCCTGGCTTCCTCATGCCTTATCCATGATGCAAAGGCCATTAGCTACAAGTCTCCAAATTTTTCATTGGGGTCCCAAACATTCATGTCAGTTAGGGTGAAGTTGTGTACGTAGAACTCAACCAATTGCGCTCTATCTTCCATGCCACTTTTGTCACACAACTCAATGAATTTTTTATAGTCCTAGAATAGCATGGACCTATGCTCTACTAGTGTCTTAGTATGGAACTACATCCATTGGTATTTTAGGAAAATTGCATAATATTTGGATGGAAATCTACATTGAAGTACCTCCATGGAGAGGCTTTCCATTATGGCCAATTGAGTCTCCTTCTCTTGTAATTTATCCCTCAACAATTTGTTTTATGTCTACAACTGTGTTCTCATGTTGTATTCTATGTCCTTCAACTCACTCAACTCCTTTCCCATTTCTATGAGTCTTTCTTCCATAAGGCCCACATCTTCCACTTTCTTAGATTTGACAATCTACATCCAACTATGTGTCCTTCCTCTCTCTGCTTCAAGCTCAAAGAAGAGAGGGACTGCAAATTTCTATTAGATCATCGTGCCTCCTTCAATGAACTTCTAATAATAGGAGCTAATATTTGGTTGTGGGATAGGCTCCTAAAGTTCTAGAAAAAATATCTTCTCCTATACATGTTGTGTTGCGTCCTTGCCTTCTTTCTACCTCTTTTTCTCCTCCGTTGTCATTTTCTGTCTTTCCTATATCATTGTCTATGTTTATTGTAGTAGGCCTTTTCCTTTTTGTTGGAGTGTGATAGGTACCTTGGGCTATTTAGAGGATGTTACCCTGGTGAAAGGCTTCCTTACATAGGTTATGGGACTCTTTAAGATGGCTCTAGGAGATGTTGTTTCCTCAACCATCCTTTCAATACGTTACAACTCCTCTCTCTTGTTGGGTGATTCTTCAATCAGAATAGGGATCCTTGTGTGTGTTTGAGGCTTCCCCTTCATAATCCTAGTGTTTTCCCTTGTTTTGAAATCTAGAGGAGTTTTCCTCTACCTTCTCTTCTTGGATTTGATGGGTGTGCTCAAGGCAGTCAGAGCAACAACTACATCCTTTTTAGTGGGTTCAGGAGACAACCTTTGCTTCTATGGAGACATCCCCCCTACTTGTTCCTTTTTTTATTCCTCCACCTCTTCCTCTTTCTATGGTTCTCCCTTTGTTTTCTCAACCTCTTCCTTTCCTGTTGTTGTAGCGGCTATAACCACCCTCCAAAATTTTACCTTAGATTAATTTTGGAGCCTTCCTACCAACCATCCTAGCATCATGTCTTGCACTATAAAGTACATAAGATTCATGGACTTTTAAGCAGCTTTCCAGCCTGTGCATGATTCTTTGCTTCACTCCCCTCACAAGCTGGCACTTCAGACTTGGTCTAGCTACTAGCTTAGCAGCTCCCTCGGAAAATTGCACAATTCTCAAGGGGAACCAGCCTTCCCTCCAAAAATTGCACAAATATGTCTGGCAGCATACTAGGTTTAGAAATTGCACAATACTGTCGAACAATCTTCTTATGGAAAATTGCATAATCTGACCCAGCTATGCAACTCAACCCTGAAGTTATGCAATTCTGAGAAACAACCAACTGATCCTCCTATAAATTGCTCAATCCCTCTGGACAACCAGCCCAGATTCCTCCCAGAAATTGCGCAAAAATACCCCTCAGTGAAGCAGGTTGTTGTGTGTGCCTTCACGTTGACCGGTTCCCTCTGGGATCGAGAGAAATTGACTTGCATCCATGGGTTTCTTTGTCCTGAAATAGAAAAAAGTGAAATGCAAAAAGCATCCCTAGATTTTAGGGAGCTATTTTTAGCAGCTAGAGATTACATGCAAACATTGTTTTAGAAAATTTCCTCCAAGTGTCAATTTTTCCTAGATTTATGGCATGCACTTCATGAGCCTCAAACTTATTTATTTGACGCTTTAGAGCTCATTCTTCACATCGATTGTGGAGCTCTAACATCCCACAAAACATCTAGGAGTCTTTAGCACATCCAACTCAACTATTTCCATGTAAGTCCTCTTTACTTATCTTTCACAACATTTCTATTAGTTTATGTGTTTTGGCTTGTGCGAGTGTTGTCTGCATGATTTCTATGAATTCTGGCTATCATTTGCATGCACGTTAGCCAATAAAAGCATCATTTTAGTTTTCGTTAGCATCTCACTGTTGTCGCATGCATGACATTATTTTGCATGAACGGTCGTCGATTCAGTGACTCGTTTTGACACACATGCATGTTGTTCGATTTTCTGAATCTTGTATTCACTTTTTACATGCATGATCATTCACTCCTACTTACAATTAGTATCACCATGCATTCACATCTTCATTTGCTTTTAGTTTCCCATCGTCGAGTCTGAGCAACCTTGGACGGGACTCTGCCTTACCCAGAAAGTATTTTGCAATTCTATGAGGGAAGGCTCTACCTTCCACCCAAAAAATGTGAAAATCTAGCTAGTGAGTGCCCTCCAATCTCACCTTATGCAATTCTGAGAGGCAGTGACTACTAGCCCAGAAAATTGTGCACTACAATCCTTGTGCTTACACAAATTGCCACCCAAAATTGTGCATTTCACAATCTCAACACCCAGTAGGCTAGTCTGGATTGCGCATTGTGTAATTCAAGTAGTCAGCTACCCTTCAGATAGTCTGGACTGCCTTTCTCATAGTTTTGTCAGTTAGTCTCTTGACCTCCTAGTGAAAAACATGCAATCCTTGCCAGTAGTTCCCCGGGTATGTCGCATGTCAGTCCTCAAGTTTGCTTTAGCTTTAACTGATAGATTTATTTCCATGCATGTCACCATGTCTCCAGATATTACAAGTGTTCCTCCGTCTCTCAGTAGCTCAGGATCAATGGCCTCCAAGAGAGAAACGTCAAATGACACCCACGGAAGCACAGCTGGAGCGGCAGTTGAGTGAGTGTCTATGAGTCTACTGATATATGAAGACAGCAAGTTGGTTGTAGACCAAGTTATCAAGATGAAATAGCAAGAGGTCAATGATGCATTCTCAGGCATATTTGGGGAAGATCTCAAAGACTGACAAGTCTATGTGAACATTCACAAGTCTATCTTGTACAACATTTCATGTAGGTATCTTATGTTCCCATGCGCAGACATGATACATTGGATCGTCTCGCACACTAACCCTGACACGATGACATTGAGAAGTGTCAGCGGGAAAGAGATTTCTACCTTTAGGGCATAAGATTATCAGTAGGTGTACCATTTGTTGAAGCCAATGATCACCATAGATTTACCCTTCAGCATGCCCAGCAACAATACCAACTCTAAGGATATCTTGAAGAATTGGGTGAAGGAGCTAACCAAATTCAGGATGACACCCAACGAGATTTACAAGACAAATATACTATGGAAGGTGTATCAATACTTGGTCATCTTTGTATGCCTCTTGTATGGCCAAGGGAGCAGCGATACCTTCCTGCAGAGTTGGGTGATCGCATTGGACCAACTAGCCAGTGAAGTCAAAGCATGCAACTAGTCCAACATGCTGGCTCACAGGCCAAAGGAATAGGTAACAGGAGCTCAGCAGCCACCCAAAGGTTAACAAGTAGAAATTTACTTGTCTGCTTACATCATGGATGCAATCTTTGCCCGTCAAGATTTCCCGGGCTTGAAGTGGGCATGGACACTAGTGGAAACTTCTATCAATACTTATTGTAAACTCTTTTCCGAATATAGCTTCTGAGGAGTCATCACATAGCTATCAGATCATTTTGTCACTCGATTGTACAAGATAATATTTGAGCAATATCCACCTTGCATGTCGAAGGCATCAATGGAGGCATTGATTGGCATAGCAGATTTGTATGCCTCACCGTTTGGCACCTTCATACAGATGTACAATGCGGAGAAGCCTCTACATGTTTTTCCGAAGTTTTCCACAGACAAGCTTGTCATGCAAGAAGTGTTATGCCACATCTCGGCAGGACTGTTAGCTAGGCTGCACCAAAAGAAGAAGGCACGTTGGCCCACACTTCCATTGTGGATTGGGATGTACAAGATACAAAATCTCAAGCATGCGGATGTCGAAATAGAAGAGTTTAAGGAATATCCTTTCGACATTCGAGGCTTCAATCCGTATGACTCTGATTGTTTTGTGAGGGGTCACTTCGCGAGAGTACCATTTTCGTGGATCCACGGGGTGTGCCATTTGGTTAAGGAAGACCCATGGAGATAATTTCACATCTTCTCGAGGCCCAATGAACCATTTGACATTGTTGTGGAATGGTTAGAAAAGAAACATCCAAGAGAGCACTAGCACTAGCAGCCAATAGAGGTAAACATACCGGCGCACAATAAAAGTAAGAGAAATATTGTCAATAGCACAGAAATAGAACAAAGTTGCAAGTTCAAAGCATAACCACTTGTGTAGAAAGCATCTTTAGCGAAAGAGGTGAAGAGGCAACTACGTGATAAGAGGATCGTGCAAAGGCAGGGAGAAAAACAGAGGATGGAGGAAACAATGAAAGTGTTGCATGAGTTGAAGGAGCAATTTAGGAAGGAACAGGAGTTGCACAAACAGGAGAAGGAAGTGTAGCAAGGATAGGTACATCAAGGAGTAGAACAGGTAATAGACTCAGCCAAACAACTGGCACAAAGTAGATAGGGTGAGAAGTCACAGGAGCAAGACTTCGCTCATGAGATTGAACAAGCACTTAAGCAGATGGATACGAAGAGAGAGAAACCAAAGTTAGAGAAAGACATCAACCTCATGCCTTATCACCAAGAGGTCAACCCACTTGCTTCACCGGATCTAGAAGTAGAGAAAGTACGAAGCGACCAAGGAAACACTGAGATCCTTGGAGACAATCTAGAAGGAGAGATGCACAACATATCATTCGATGAGTCGCAACATAGAGTTGTGCAATCACGCAGAGTGTCTACTCCATATGACCACACATCTCCTACACAGTTTGAGGAACGAGTGATCGTATCTGACATGCACAAACATCCAGTAACATTTATTGATGTTACCAGAGCATATGTCGAAGCTTCTAGCTCGAGTGTTCACTTATTGATAGCAAAGAATAAGCGAATGGCTAAGGAGTTACAAATGGCCAAGTAGGGAGGAGAACTAGTTACAGCATCTGCCTGAGCAAAGTTGAAGAAGGTGATATTGAATGAAGTATCACCCCTTGAGAGAGTTATGTGGGCAGTGTACTCCAAGTTTAGTACCATGCATAAGGTAGTCTTCCATCTCAATAGTTGGTAGCAATGATGTTCTAGGAGAGCACATATCTTGTCAAACATGCATACTGTTGTTGACCACATGAAAACATGGACAATGAGATACAAGGGAGCCCTGTTACACTTGCCCAAGATGATGAACCCTAGAGTGTTAGAGCTGAAGGCATGTATCCAGAGTCAGATTCAGAACTATGAAAAACTCGTGTAGCTCATCACTAGTTTGCATGCTTCCCATGCATGGTTATTTAGAAGCATGGATGTTCTTGTGCATGCACATGCAATTCCATCTATTGGAAAACTCATCGAGGAAAAGACAAAGGCACAAGTTTGACTAGATCTTGATGCGCATAGCCACTAGCTCAGACTTGACGATCAGTGCAGACATCATGCATCAATATGTCATTTTTTTTACAATACTCAAGGCAATGATGCACATGTTATTAGACGAGTTGGACAGAGGAGCCAAAGCACTGTACCCAGATGCAATGGAGACAAGAGTTCATTTCTAGAAATATGTCACCACAGAGTACATAGACACCATCGCAAACTACCAGGCTTGTGATCAATTCGTTACTTTCGGCCGTCGTGAGGATGCCGAAGAGCTAGTCTTCCCATAGTTTTCTGAGTCATAATGATGTCTTCCATGGCTTTCTCAAGCCTATTTTGTCTCACATGGGTACATGTGCAAATTGTATGTAACACCTTGTCAAGTGGAAGTTCAAGTGTTGATAGTTGAATGTAGCAGTCATAGAGTAGTTGAAGAGTCATGAGGGTAGATGAACAATCACAAAGGGGAATTTCAAGTGTCACCCCACCCTTTTTTATATATGGTCCCTCATAACTCATTGTAGAGGCTTTCAATCAACCAAGCTACCGATAGGAGTGTCTAAGAGAAAGCTTGGAGAGTATTGTAACGAACCTTGCTTCTCCACAATGCAGAGCTAGTATATCTCTTTGGAGGAGCAAGTAGAAGTGACTGTAATGTTCCATTACTGGGACTAGTGGTTGGTCATGGTTGTACTATATGATTGGAACTTTCACTTCTTAATATACCAGTGCCCGCACCTTTCATGCATATGTTGTTATTTTATTTCAGCTATCTTGTCTACTCTAATGATATATGTATTTGTTTTCTTACGCATGTGTGTATAGACTCTTTCTATATATGTATGTATGAATCTTACTGAAATGCGTTGTTGGCTTAACCATCACTTTGGATTGTTAGCTTACTTTCTTTCCAATTAGTGATGCATATTTGCTCATGTATTCCCTTCTTAGCTATGTGCTTTCACAGGTTTCCAAGGGGCACACTCGCCTCACTCTCTGCGTGTTAGAACCATTCATATACCTTCCTTGGCTTGCTGTGTATGTCACACCCTTGCTACGAATAGGGACAACTTACTTGCCTCTGTGCACAACCGCGGTCAAGGCGATATCGTATGACCCATTGTTGGGACACCTAAACCAAATGGTTTGAGGTCTAGTTGGGACTTCTTACCAGGGAGATCCCCTGACATATTGGCGGGTCTTGCACCATCAACATTTTTGGTGCTAGAAGGAGATCCAAATGACAAGCTATGTCCTCTCATCATGTTTTGAACCTTTGCGCATCTATCATGGATTCTATCACACTCATCCCTCCACAATGTCTTTCACATGACGAAGCTCTCAACATCATGAGGGTGTTTTTTGATCTCTTGTCTGAATTCACATATGATGGTGAAGGCGAAGTAGCCTGGCCTGAGTACTTAGAAGACTTCTATCTATTCTATGAGAATGAAAATGAGTTCTATGTAGAAGAGGTTAGTCTGCTACTTGCATACACACTTCACGAATCTCCACAATGGTGGTGCTAGAGTTTGCCTCCTGGCAGTGTGCACTCACTTGACTAGTTCTTTGATCTCATTGAATCTACTTTCCATCAATTTGATCCAGAACCTCTTGACAAAAAACTGTTACAAAAACAGAAGGCCCAACATCAATCGCTTATGGAATTTTGGGAACATTTCTGTGTGTTGGAGTTTCAAGCTCTGAAAATTCAGATGAGATTCAAGTATCTCATGGACAGATTTGAGTACTATCTTACCGAATATGTTAATCCTAAAAGAAATTTCAAACCCAAGCCCTGCTCAGCATACTTTAGTGATGGAGCTGCACAATCACAAATGGACATGCTCGCTGTCACAAGTGACTTCTCGATGTCCCCTCATCAAACAACTCCACCACTGTAGAGTGATGTGGGAGAACATGCAAACACGTCTATTCAACTATCACATCCTCCCAACATCACTTCTCTCAATTTCATGTAGATTTGGTTGCGAAGCCCATGGGTCAGGGAAAATTTTAAGAACCCCCCTAAATTTATATATATAATAAATG
Source organism: Pinus taeda (assembly GCA_000404065.3). Classification (NCBI taxonomy): domain Eukaryota; kingdom Viridiplantae; phylum Streptophyta; class Pinopsida; order Pinales; family Pinaceae; genus Pinus; species Pinus taeda. The sequence continues at coordinate 116,219 of APFE031301307.1, forward strand.
GGCGAATCCCCATGATACATAGGAAAAATGGAAGGCGATTTTATCAATAATATAATATGTATATATAATTTTTTTTGCGAATCTCTCACCAAATTATATTATCTTGTAAAATCATGGTGAATCTTTCATTGGATTATAAAATCTTGTAAGATCTTGGCAAATATTTCACTGAATAATAAAGGCATTGTAAAGGGCTAACAAAGTTCATAATGAGTATTTCTTGTAATGACTATGAGCCTTGTTTTCTAAGCAATCCCTTAAGGACTGAAATATGTATATTACTCATATGGAATATAAATATATGAGTGATCAGTGGGAAATGAGCGACAATAAGTCCTTAGAAAATTGACATGAAGAAGATAAGTGCAAAAAATAAAAAAGGTGAAAATGGAAAAATTGAGAATAAATACAAGGGAAAAATGGTGAAACAACAAATTAATAATCCATGGGAGAAACAATTATTAGAGATAGTGAGGGAAGATGTTCCCTCGGCCTAGGGGTAACAAAGGTAGACATTAGAACTCTCACTTATGCAAGTGTAGCTAAACAAACATTAAACTCTATGCCAGTCATGAGAGGGAGGAAATCTCGGAAAGAAATATGAGAACAAGAATTTAAATGGAACAAAGCATTGGGATTACAATTCTTGCCCATTGAGTTTGGATACTTCCTTTGAGACCTGTTGAAAAATTAGGAATGATCTATCTATGTATCTTGTTATATAATTAGTTTGTAAAATAGTTGCCAAGTAGCTATGTTGGAGCATGGATTTTTTGAAACGGTTTTTACTCATCCTACTTATCTTTAGATGGAGATGAACAAATATGAGCATTGGAGATAGAATTCTCCCATTTTTTTGTTGTAACAAATTGTATTGGGATAGTCATGTCCATCATTAAGTATGCTCCAACTATATTGACAATATTCCCAAACCAAAAACTTTTTAGTACTAAAAAGCATAAAAATTCCAACATTACAAACTAAAATAACATATTAATAAAATCTGCATGGTGAAAATCAGCACGAAAGGTTATAGCGCATAAAGGTTTGCAATAGAAATCAGCCTTAAAACTCCTACTGCCAAGAAAAACAATGATAATAAGCACGCGTCTCCCTTGGAATTTTATGTATCAAGATGAAGCCCCAAAATGCAAAGCCCTAGCCGAAAATAAGTGAGAACCCCTCGCATTAGTCAAAGAAGAGGTTTTTGCCCTGCAAAAATGCTCAATATTTCAAAGCAACCTTCTTAAAATGTAAAGCCCTACATATATTCACAATAGCTGAGAAAGAAGATGAGATTTTACTATTTACGAGTAGGTAAATAGCCTAACCATGATTTAAGTAATGTTTTGTTAAATTTCGAGGGTTGCAGCTTGCAATTCAACTCATAAAAATTATAATGTAATGAACTTATTTATTCATTATCTTACAGTATTTTTTAATTTCCAGTTTTTACATCTTAGTATCATCCTCCCAACAATTTGAGCGCAAAGAAGACTATCATGTGGCAAGGAATATTTTTTCTACTAGGGTTTTGGATTTTAGACCATCATTGGAAAGCTTGGCTCGGTGTGAATAAAAATAAGTTTTGAATATTTAGTTTTTAAATATGTACTAATTAAAAAATATTTTATATAACATTTGAAACTAAGAGATTTAGTTTTCAATTTTGAATATTTATTTTTTAGATGTATATTAATTACAAAAGTCTAGGGAGAGATGTAGTTTTGAGAGAGATTAGCAGATAAGTGTTGTTATGATTTTGCTTAGTGAATTTCAGTTTTAAAATTCTATATTGACAAAATTATTACCAATATTTTAAATTTTAAAATGAATATACATGGTCACCTTCGGTACTATGATTGTTTCCTTAACATGATAAAAAATGAACTAGATAGAATCTAACAACAATTTAGGATACCTCTAAGGACACATATAAAATAATAATTATAGTTATCATATTAAAATAATAATTTATGTTTTAATTTAACGGAGTCAACATAATATTATATTGCATGATGGTTAATTTTCATATCCATATATATATATTAGACAAACCCTTGTAACTTGAAATGACCTCTTTAGTTTTGGAATTAAATAATCTATATATATATA